>PVJX010018116.1:20596-31683 GCA_004027295.1 Dolichotis patagonum
ACTACACATCTTGTGAAAAAATTGGCTATGGTATTTAGTATGAGCTCCCCATATGCAAAGATATGGACAACCATTTGGAAGAAAACAAGAGACAATATGACAGATAGTGAAGATCCCTGGTTGTATAGCTTTGAAATTTATGCTTTCTTAAGTCCCATTCTGTTCTGTTTTGTTGTGTTTAATTTTACTCCCTTTAAAAAATATATATATATATATATATATATAGAAAAGAAAGTGCTCTAAAGGATGTAACTGCATGTATGTTTAAGTGTGTAAGATAGATGACCACATTACTGTCTTTGTTAGATTGTTGAGCAGAACTGTAAATAGTCTCACTGTTTGAATGTCTACTTTGTGTGCTTTAATTTTGTAACTTGAACAACTATTTCCAATGATGACAGTATGTAACTTATCAAGTGGCAATTTCTTAGTGTTTTTGTTTTGTTGTTGTTGTTGTTCATTTTTTTGCCTTTGGAATTCTGTATTGTTGCTACCCTTTTTCTGTTGTGTTTGGTTGTTTTCTTTTTTGTTTTTTCTCTTTAAATAAAATTTTTTAAAAAAGAGTTTGACATATGAACCATGTAAACAGGTGGACATGATTTAAAGTCACAAGAAAAAATCAAATCTTAGCTCTTTTCCTTAGTAGCTGTGGGATGCCGGGAAAACCCTCTGACCTCTTGAGACTCGGTTTGCTCACCTGTAAAATGGGTGCTACAATACTCTACCACTTTGCAGAATCACCATGGTTGGAAGGACTGTCTTAATTCAGATGCCAAGTCTTGTTGTTTGCCATTCCTAAGACAAGGTGCAACTTCTTTAAACTCCTGGTGACTTCAGGCATCTCCGCTGCAATGAGAAACACAGTAAATGAGAAACACAGCAAGAACTCTATTTTCCCTACAGAGTCATTCTGAAGATTAAGTGAGTTTATACAAATAAACCTCTTAAAGTGGCGCTCAGAATGAAGTGTGCCCTAGGGGAGCATTTGCTGTTATCATCCAGAGGGGGACGCGCCCCGGCGTGTGTCGGAAAACACAGCTTCGTTGTTACTATCGTTAGCTTGCACGACACAGATTGGAGCTGGTCTTTTCTCTCCATGCAGGAGGATGTCACTAACGTCCAGGTAACAGTCACCTGGCGCACTCGGCCAACAGCAGGGCCCGGCTGGCTAACAAGGTGCAGCACAAAGATGTTGAGAAATAAGGGATGAATTTGGAGAAACCCAAATCTCTGTGTGGGTGAGCGATCGCATTCAACAAACACGCAATTTGCTGCACAAAGGCAGCTAATGATACCAGACAGACGGTGCCCACTGGTCACCGGCCAGCTTGCATTTTATTGTGGGCAAGCACTTCTCATCGACGTGGTCTCCTTGCAATCCAAGTCCTTTCTATTATTCATTTAAAATGCTTTCTCAAGTGATTTGCATTTTTTCGACCTTAAATAAGTTTGTTAAGATTTGTTATTGATGATAATGCAAAATGGTGCCACATGCATGCAGAAAATTTTGCAGTGTCTACCAACATTATAGCTGACTCTTCCCTTTTATCTGGCAACCAGCCCACTAGGAATTCACCCCAGGAACACTGTGCACCAGAAGTGGGAAACCATGCAGGTTAGGGGACTGTTTGAAGTTCTGAAAAGTCACCATTGCAAATGGCTCAAATGTCCTGCAGGAGAGAACAGAGTGAACAAGCTGTGGAATAGTCACAAAATGGATTGGCAAGCAGCCACTGATAATCACGAGGGCTGTTTTTATTGATAGGGAGAAATCTTTGGGGGACATTGCTCCACGGAAAAGTAGTGCTTCACTACTGTGTAGCTTATGTTATCTTTTTCCTATAGGAAACACAGTACACACATACACACACGCATGCATGCATGCGTCCACACCACAGGGTGAGCTCTTTATACGTGCAGGTTCCTTAGTCACTCAAGGAACTGACTGTAAATCAAATATAATTTATAAAAATTGTGTCTGCATTGAACGTGCACAGATTTTTTTGTTGTCATCATCTCCTCAACAATGCAGCGTGACATCTATTTATGTAACATTGATGTTGTCTTAGGTATTATAAGTCATTCAGAGGTGAGGCCAGGAATCTAGGGTGGCCATGTGTGAATGCTATACCTCAACAGCAGAGGCTTCAGGTGTGAATGTTGGTGTCCGCAGGATGCTGGGACCCAACCTCTCACAGACTCCTCATGAAGAAACGACTCTTGTGTATGTGTGGCATATGTGTAGATGCATGTGTTTTTCACATCATAAACACGTTTATATGAATAGGGTAGAGACTAAGAAAAGTGGTTCCCTGCAGGCACAGGAGGAAAGATGCGAGGGGGCAGAGTCCGTCTCCCTCCCTCTACGAGGACTCTTGTGATTAGTGTCAGGGCCCCACTGGATAACTTAGGAGACTGTGCATGCAGGGGAAGATCCCACCTCATGGGAGCTGGCCCTTCTCTTTGTCCATCACAATTCCTTCTCTGCGGACCTGCAGGCTCGCTCCAGGTGGGCAGGAAGGACAGGTCTGGCCTCTATTGACAGAGCTGAGAGGGGATAGCTTCTTCAGCATGTCTTCATTGTCTTTCAGGGTCAGCCACTCTTGGTGTCTTCCTGGATTATTGCTCATCTTTTTCTACGTCCCACTTTCCATCCAGACCTCTTCATGTTGGAGGCCTCAGGCCATTGTAACAAGCCCCGCTATCCTGGCAACAGTGGGTATTTTAGATTTTGTTTCATTCTGTTTGCTGCTTCACAAACTTCTTTGTTTTCCCAGCAAAACCAAGGCCAGTGACAAAAGACCAGAAGCATGGCAGGATCTAAACTGCAGCTGTCCTAACCAAGCACTCAGCTTGCTCTCTGTTCTGCCTTCTTCTATGGTTAGTGAATCAGGCAGACAAGAACCTCTGCCTTCGAAGAGCCTACGTTTTAGTCCAATTGAAGGAGCTAATAACAAATGGTAGACATGAAAAAGTAAGCCAACTCTATTGTCTTGACCTAACCATTGAGCAGGGCAAGGGAGACGAGTCCTTGAGCTGCAGTTCTAAGGAGAGTTGTCAGTGTAGGACTTATTGGGAAGGTGACATCTGAGAAAGAAGGAGAAGATGACATTGGTGCCAGCAGAGGGAAGAGCTGGTGCCACGGTCCTGCAGCAGGCATGGGCACAGCGTGTTGAAGGAGCTTGTGAGGCTGAAGGAGGGACCAACACCAAGAAGAAGATGAGGTTGGAGAGGTCACTTTGGTCTTGAGACCCACTGCAAGGGTTTCAGCTTTTACTTGAGGAAGATGAGGAACCACTGGAAAGTTTTTCAGTGAGATATGTTTTCCAAAATGTTTAAACGAACAATGTTGGCTGCTTTGTGGAGAATATGTTACAGGGCAAGGGCAAAAGTGAGACCAGGAGGAGATAAGGACTGCCATGCAGACCAGAAGTGGCTTGGCTCGCAGGGACACATGAAAAAGGCCAATAATGTGCAGCTTCTGGGTGTATTTTGCAAGTGCAACTTATTGTCCTTTCTGAGATGGAGTGTGGCATGTAAGAGACAGCCAAGCTCGATCACAGGGCTTTGGCCTGACCAAGTGGGAGGACAAAGTTGCCAACAGCCGAAATAGATGAAGCCTGAGAACTGAGCAGTTTTTTTTAAATTTCTTTAAATTTTATTTTTAAAGGGGGTAAAATTAAACACAACAAAACAGAACAGAACAGGACATAAGAAAGCATAAATTTCAAAGCTAGACAACCAGAGATCTTCACTATCTGTCATACTGTCTCTTGTTTTCTTCCAAATGGCTGTCCGTATCTTTGCATATGGGGAGCTCACACTAAATACGATAGCCAATTTTTTCACAAGATGTGTAGTTCACTGGCTCCCACTTGCTAAGCGGGGGGGGGGGGGGACACGGGACAGGGGACAGGACAACATGAGATGTGTAATTCTCAGCGCTGGCAGGATCACAGCCACCTTCCAGAGAGGGGAGGAACTCCTTGTTCTCCTGGAACCAAAGTCAACCACACAGTGCAGGTTCAGAAGCACCAGGGTCTCTCTCCTTTGGGCCGCTTCAAGTCTGCCACACTCACAGCTGCCCCCCAGAGAGGGAAGGAGCTGAGCTCCTTGTTCTCCCAGTACCCCGAATCAACCGCACGGTGCAGGTCCCAAGGCGCCAGGGTCTCTCTACTTCAGGCTGCCGAAAGTCTGCCACACTCATAGCCCCCCCCCCAGAGAAGGGAGAAGCTCCTTGTTCTCCTGGTACCCCAAGTCAACTGCATGGTGCAAGTCCCGAGGCGCCAGGGTTTCTCCCCTGCAGGCCCCCTAAAGTCCGCCATACTCACCTGTTATTTCTTTCTAATGAACTGACCATTCCATTTCCAAAGTTCTGAAATGGCCATCAGACCACAGAAAGAATTCTCTTTAGGCTCCTGTTTGAAACCAGCAGCTACAGCAATCTGCTGGCCTTGCTTCAGGGCCATGAGCAGGAGTTTTAGAGGGACATGGATGAGATGAGTTCACTGGAACTGTGCTAAATTTAAGAGAGCTCTGGAATAGCCAAGAGAGTATACCAAGAGGTAGTTCGATATTTGAGTTTGGAGTTCACCAGAGAAGCCCAGCAAGGAGATACATGGTGGGAGTCATTAGTGTGGGGTGGCACTTAATGCAAAGGAATTGGAGACAAGATGGAGCCTGGGTCCATGGTAAGTTTAATCAACTCTTCCATGGAAACTTGCTGCAAAGTTAAGAAATGAGATTGCTGGTGACTCATGCCTATAATCCCAGCACACTGGGGACCTGAGAGAGAAGGCTCACAGGTTCAAGCCCAGCCTGGGAAGCTTAGCAATTTAGTGTGACCCTGTCTCAAAAATAAAATAAGAGGGCTAGGAATGTGGCTCTGAGAAAAGGCTGTGACTCCAATCCTCAGCACGGAGGGGCGAGTGTGTGAAAGGGCGATATCCAGACATCCAGAAAAAGTGTTTAATTTTTCTGTTTGTTTTTGCTGAATGGGGAAATTAATGGCATGTTTGTGTGTTGATGAGAATAAGCTGGCAAAAAGCAAAACAAAACTAGTCCCCTGAGGTTATAGGAACCCGAGGGAATGTCTGGATTTCTGGAAAAGTCTTGAAGGGACCACAGGAGTAGGATCTAGTCCACAAAGTGATGGGCTTCAGATATTATCTATGGTGGTGGTGGAGGAAGTAGAGTGCATGGGGACAGCTGGGGACAGATGGAAAATGTCCCTGGGTCCTCTACCCTCACTCCTTGGTGAGGCTTTTAAAGCTCCTCTCACAGAGGTCTCGTGGGGACTGAATGAGTCATTGCAGGCAGTTGTCTGCTTCTAAGAAGTCCTCATATATTGGCAATGCTGGGCTTGGTACACTGCCCCTAATTACAGTTTCAGACCTGGGAAACCGCTGCATTAAGAGGTGTGCATCTGTTAGGAAAACTGCAGAAGCTATGAGGCAGAGTTTACCCATAAATAGCTCATCAGATTTTTAAAAGTTTCACTCTGAATAAAATGTCTCCTATTCTGATATTAAATCAAAGGCAATAACATAGCCTGGCAGAGTTTTATATTTTGAATCTTCAGCAACCTGACTGGATAAGCTTGTTTCAAACCTTGAGACATATTACCATGGATTTTATGACAAAATTAGGGTACAGAGTGAGGCATGGTGACACATATCTATTTATCCCAATATTTGGTAGGCTGAGACAGGAGGATCATTATAAGTTCAAGGCCAGCCTGAACTTCATAAGAGAGACTGTCTCAAAAAACAAAAGAAGATCACCTTCTCTGCCAGGATTCAGGTGAATGGCACAGAGGGCAGTCCCTCCCATGGCCATTTCCACAGCAGGAATCCAGGTGAACCATGCCAGAAGGTCCAGATAACAGCCCCACCCCTCACTGCTGCCAAAACTGGGTGAACTGCTTAGGAACACTCAGAGACCAGAGGGAACGCCAGCAACACAGTGGGGTCCCAACTGGGGTGCACAGGATGGACAGATGGGTCTACTGGCATGAAAGACTGAAGCAGCAATAGCAATATGAGCCAACAGGTGTTAAGTTAGGTGAACCAGTGTTGTGCTTAGGGACCAAGACACACGGACTAGAAGCAGGTGGGTGGGGCCACTCCTCTCTCTCTCTCTCTCTCTCTCTCTCTCTTCTCTTTTTTCTAAACAGTTGGGGAGAACTCCTGTCACAGAAGACTAATTCCATCCCCCAAACCAAGAGACCAAGTTCGGATAACCCCTTGCTTACTCCCTCATTCTTTCTCTTCTGCCCTCTCCTCTAGTTTCCCAAAATTTGCGTGATCATTCTGTGTTCTCCAGCCATGCTTCTACTTTGTTTTCAGTTATCTTTGGTTCATACACTGTTTTTCTCCAATCATCCCACCAAAGGGTAAAACCACTCTCCCCAGGGGAAACACTTTGAATACAAGCTCCCAGTTTACAATCAATTCTGTTACAAATTGTCAACTTTGCTCCTATGGTTTAAGGTACAATATAGCTACCACGGTTTATCAGTTTTTAAACTGTGCCTGATGCTACTGTTATTGCTAATCATACTGTGTTAGTTAGGATGTCATGTCCATTGTAATCTATTATTCTCACTTCATTACAGTACTGGAAGGCTCTGGGGTAATAACCCCACCACAGCCCAGAACCAAAACTGGAGACTGAGCTAAACAGATATCAACATCTCACTCTTAATTACCTGGGAAGGTAAAATCTTGGAAAAGACACAAGCCAAGAACCTCCTACATGTAGAAGACATTCCTGAGGAACAGATATTTTTCCTAGAGAGGGCTTGATACTAGTGATATAGATACCTACTACAAAAACTTACAAGTATCAACACAGAAAAAAAATTTTTTTAAATAGAAAATGACAAGACACAGAAGCAAGATGCAATGTCAGACTTCCGGCCCACCTAGAAAAAGTCCAGGAGATAACAAGATAGAAGAAAAGGGAAGATACACCTGAAATTGCTGAAGTGACAGCAACCAAACTAAAGAAACAAATATATAAGGCTATAGAGAAAATCAGATCAGAAGTAATTTCTCAAGTAAATAAGGAAATATCAACATTTATAGAAGAATTGTTCAGTAAATCTAGATCAGAGACACATTAAAAAGTAGATGATGATGGGAAAAGGATAACCTTGAAACCTCATTGTCACAAAGGCATAGATCAACTAGACAAAAAAATTAACAAAGATATAATAGAACTGAACCAAACCTGTGAACAAAAGGACTTAGTAGACATTTACAGAGTGTTTTACCTGACAGCATTGGAATATACATTCTTCTTAGCTACACACGAGACGTTCTCTACAATAGATCATAAACTTGCCCACAGAACATGCTTAAGTAAATGCAAAGGAATTGATATTATCCTATGCTTATTATCTATCCATAGTACAATGAAATTGGAAATTAATGGCAAAATAAATCACAAAAATTCCACTAACACATGCAAATTAAGTAACACCCTCTTGAACAACCAATGGGTCACTGATGAAATTAAGGAAGAAATTATACAATATACACAAATGAAAATGCAAATACATCACACCAGAAACTGTGGAATGCAATGAAAGCAGTCCTAAGGGGGAAATTTATAGAGATGAATTCTCATATCAAGAAAACAGAAGCACAAATAAACAACCTAATGTGGCACCTCAAGATTTTAGAAAAAGAAGAGCAAGTCAAAGTCATATAAGGGAGGAAATTATAAAGATCAGAGCAGAAATTAACACAATTAAGAAAATAACATAAAGAATTCATTAATCAAAGAATTAGTTCTTTGAAAGAATAAAATTGATAAACCCCTAGCCAACCTTATCCAAAAAAGGAGAGAAAAAACTCACATTCATGCAAAGAGTAATGCAAAGGGTGAAATCAACACACATTCTGTGGAAATTCAGAATATCATCAGTACCTACTTTGAAAATCTTTACTTTCATAGGATGGAAAACACAGAGGAAATGGACAGATTCTTAGAAACATATGAATTACCAAAGCTGAATCACGAAAAATATGAAACTTCTGAGTAACCTAATGCCAGTTAATGAAATTGAAAATGTAATTAAAAACTTTTCAACAAAAAAAGGTCAGGTCCTGATGGATTCACAGCTGAATTGTACAAGAAATTTAGAGAATATTTAATGCCTATACTCCTCAAATTCTTCAATGAAATTGAAAAGGAAGTAATATTCACTAACTAATTTCTAGATGCCAGTATTACACAAACCAGAAAAAGACCTAGCCAAAAAAGAGAACTACAGATCAATCTCCCTAATGAACATAAACAGAAAAATTCTCAATAAAATGCTAGTAAACAGAATACAGTAAATCATCAAGATTGTACTCCATGACCAAGCGGAATTCATCCCTGGAATGCAGGGATGGTTTAACATACACAAATCAATAAACATATTACACCATATCAATACAGCCAAAGACAAAAAAAATCACATGATCAGGAGAATAAATGCAGAATAATATTTTGATAAAGTCCAACACTAATTCATGATACTAAAACCCTGCAGAAAATTAGAATAAATGGTCTTTACTTCAATCTGATAAAAGCCATGTATGACAAACCAACAGACAACATCATACTAAATGGATGAAAACTGAAAGCTTTCATTCTGAAATGTTTCAGGAACAAGACAAGGATGCCCACTATCATTACTCTTATTCAAAATATTTTTGGAAACATTAGTCAGAGTAATTAAACAAGAGAGAAAAATAAAAGGAATAAGATAGGGAAGGAAGAAGTTAAACTATCATTATTCACAGATGACATGATATTCTACATGGAAGACCACAAAAATTCCACCAAAAGACTTCAAAATTTAATAAACAAATTTAGTAGGGTAGCTGGATACAAACTCTCAAAAATCAATAGTGTTCCTTTACACAAACAGAAAACCCAAATGAGAGAAATTAGGGAAACAACACCCTTCACAATAGGATCCAAGAAAATGAAATATGTAGGAATTAATCTAACAAAGGATGTAAAAGATCTATACATTGAAAATTATAGTACTCCAAAAAAGGAAACTGAAGAAGATGTTGGAAAATGAAAGATATCCCTTGCTCATGGATAGGAAGAAACAACATTGTGAAAATGGCTATATGCCCAAAAGTGTTATACAAATTTAATGCAATCCCAATAAAAAATACCATTAGTGTCCCTCACAGATTTAGAGAAAATACCTAAAATTCATTTGGAAGCAGAAGAAATCTAGAATAGCAAAGGCAATCCTGGGCATCAAGGGCAAGTCAGGAAACATCTCAATCCCTCATTTAAAATTATATTACAAAGCTGCTATGACAAAAACAGTGTGGTATTGGGGGAAAATGGGCCTGAGGATCAGTAGAACAGAATAGCAGATGCAGCTGCAACCCCAAGCACACACAGTCACCTTATCTTTCGCAAAGGAGCCAAACATAATCACTGGAAGAAAAATAGTCTCTTTAATAAATGGCTATGGGCAAACTGGCTTCCCACATGCTGAAGACTAAAACTAGACCCATGTCTATCACTATATACTAAAGTCAAAATAGATCAAAGATCTAAATATTAAAATAGAAACTCTAAATATACTGGAACACAAAGTAGGTAGAACTCTTGAAGACATAGGGGTAGGCAAAGAGTTCATAAACAAAACCCAAACTGCAAGGCAAGTACTTCAAGGAATCAACAACTGGGATCTCATCTTATTAAAAAGCTTTTGCTCATCAGGAGAAGTCACCAACAAAGTGAAAAGATAACCCATACTGTGGGAAAAAATTTTAGCTGATTGTCCCTCAGACTGACTTATTTTTATTTTAAAGAGAATAAAAGAGAACAGAACAAAGCAAATCAGAATAGAACAATGCAAGCAACACAGCACTTCACAACAAGACAACCAGATATCAACAGTAGCTACCATAATGTCTCTTTTCTTTGAAATAGTTGAGCATATCTTCACACACAATAATATCAAACATAACAAAATAGTATGAAACCATTCAAGAGAATGAAAGTATTACAGCACATTCAAAACCAAATAACAGAAAATGAACAATGGCTACTATAATATCTCATTTTCATTAAAAAATTGTTATACCATCACATATAATAAAATCTAATAAGATGCAACAGGATAGAACCAATGCAAATGGAAGAACAAAAGCATGGTAGGATTTCAAAGCAAGATGACAGTAAATCAGCAATGGCTGCCATAATGTCTTGTTTTCTTCAAAGTAGCTGTTCATACCATAACACATAATAAAATCAAACAAAACAAAATAAAACCATTCCAACCAATGAATGAAAATATTATAAGACTTCAAAGCAATATAATGGGAAATCAAGATTACCATAAAATCATATGTGTTCTTACCATTTCTTACACTAGGGAGACCATATAGTATTTACACATGTGAGTTTGATTTATTTCACTTATGAGGATGGTCTCAAGTTGCATCCATTTATTTATAAATCTCTCTTTTTTTTTGCTTTTGCAATCTTTTTTATTTTAAAGAGAAAACAAATTTCAAAGTTAGATAATAGGAGGATAACAATGGCTAATACATTGCATATTGTTATTTTTAAATTAGTTACTCAGAGTACAAGATATTGGCATTTAATTGTCTAGACAATATTAACACAAACTCTTCTTTTTAATGAACTAAGAGAAATTCATAGTATAACTACCTTAACTATCTACCTATCATGTATATGCTTATTTATTTTTTGCTCTTCCCTTCCTTCTTTTCTCCGTTCCCTCATCCCATTTGCTCTTTCCTTTTGAAGTTTTTTTGCACTTGACAATGTCTGTTGTGCATTTTGGATCTTATTTACTCCTTCAGCTTCTCATCCTAGTGAGATAATACGATGTTTACACGTGTGTGCCTGGTTTATTTCACTTAAAAGTAGTCTTGAGTTGCATCTATTTATCTATAAAAGTCTCTGGTTTATCCTTTATGGCTGAGTAATACTCCATTGTATAAAAAGACTGCATCTTTTTAATCCATTCCTTGTCTGATGGGCATTTGGGTTGTTTCCAAGGATTTTTCAACTTTTTTTTTTTTTTTGAA
>PVJX010018117.1:0-37140 GCA_004027295.1 Dolichotis patagonum
GTAAGTTATGTTTTCTTTCCTATGGTGAACTGAAAATTCAGTCCATATAATCAAAATATTTATCTCTCTGTGTGATTGTTTTCAGAACAGAACAGTTTCTGTAATGACCCTTTCTATTCCTCAGCTTCAAACTCCAGACAGCTAAACAGATGTTCCCAAATATTTGACATGTCATATCAAGACAAAATCTAGGAATGACTCTCCTGGGGTTTCGAAAACTAATATTCCTTTGCCATTTTTTTTAGAGAGATTCACTGAAGAAGTTGGTAAGTTCCCTCTTCTTTCCTGTTCTAAATTGAAAATTCAGTTCACTCTGTGTGTCATCAAAGTACTCATCTCTCTGTGTGATTATTTGCAGAACAAAGAAAACGCTTCATAAAGAATGGTAAGTGGAGTCCTGATTCTCACAACTGACATCTCACACCCTGTTACCTACAGAAGCTCTGTCTGCCCAACCACTCCAACTGACTTAATGTCTCCATCTGCTTGCAGGTCTGAAGATAGCTCGACAATTTGCAGGTAACTGCAAAGGGAACGATTTAAAGTGACCTCATGTTTGCCACCTCAGCTCTGTAGGGATTCCATTGTAACAGAAAAGGTGCTGCACAATTATCTGTGAGACAGGTGTGAGCTAGGGAGAAGGCTTGATGCTGGACATGTGGACCTGAGGTTATGTTAGCACCAAAATGCTGAAGGTGAGAGATAACGTGAGAAAAATCTCTTAAGGCATGTGTACAAGGCATGTGTGTACTGTTACGCCTTAACACATACCTGGTATATAAATATATAAAAAGAAAACTTTTGCCTTGGCTCACTGTTCTGGAGATTTCAGATCCTGGTTAGCTGGTCCTGTGGGTTTACCTCCCGTGCCAGGGCAGGGAGTCAGAGCAGGGTAGGCCTAGGAGCAAAGGGGAGCCGGGCGCCCAGTTCTCCTGCGTGGGCGGTGCCAATGCCCCAGGGTTTCCCACCGAGCCCCCCGTTAGAAACCCCGCCCTTCCCAGCAGCACCAGATGAGAACCCAGGCCTGGAGGATCCCAGATATGCGCACAGCACCTCGCAGAGCCCTGGTAGAAGGAGATCTCCTCAGGGCCAGGGCGGGGTCTGCGCGGTCAGGAGCAGGGCCTGCACCTCCCTGACTGGGCAGCAACTCCAGAGCCCTCAGGTCCCCAGGAGACCCCTGAGCACAGGACAGGGCTCCCTCCCCCAGCGCTTGCAGCTCCGCGTCCCCAGGTCTGTGGGGCTCTCTCCCCTCTGCACACAGAGGGCTTT
Source organism: Dolichotis patagonum (assembly GCA_004027295.1). Taxonomy (NCBI): domain Eukaryota; kingdom Metazoa; phylum Chordata; class Mammalia; order Rodentia; family Caviidae; genus Dolichotis; species Dolichotis patagonum. The sequence continues at coordinate 1,270 of PVJX010018117.1, forward strand.
TCTCCTGCAGAGGAAAGCGGTCAGCAGGGCCTGGTGCTGGGTGAATTTCTCCACTGCCTGTTACACGGTTTTTCCTCTCTTTACAGAAGCCTGACTAAGTAGTGGGGACTCTTCACTTTCTCTGATGTTCCCATCTCACTTCTCCCCATTACCCCTAATCAAGGTCCAGCCCTGTCCACAGCCCCCCTTCCCAGGCCTCCTCTCTGACCCCTCCTCCCTTCCTCAGCTGCTCCCCTCCCCCTGCCCAGGGTCCTCTCCTGAGCATCCTGACCCCGCTGCTCTGTGCTGCTGTCCCTGACTGTCCTGTTGCCTCTGGGTTCATTTTCCTCTCTCCCTGTGGATGCAGTGCCCCTGTGTGAGGGCCTGGGAAGCCCCGTGAGCATCAGACCCTGGTGACCCCTTTCCCTGGTGAGCAGCCACGTGTCCCCTTAGTCTCACCCATCGTGTCCTCAGACCCTCTGAGAGGACAGCTAGATCAGGGGCAGAGCTGAAGGGTTTGGAGAAGTTTCTCTGGCAGGAAAGATCTCCAGGTCTGCAGGGGGACGGGCTCAGGGCCTGGGCTGTGGAAAGGACTTAGGACCTCTGCGCTGTGCTCCTCACCCCTCTTTGGACAGCGCTCATGGAATTGAAAGCTGTTTTATGAATGTCTGTGAGTACTGGATAGCTCTCTTTCCTGCAGAAGACATAATCCTAGACAAAGACACTGCTCACCCTCAGCTCTCCGTGTCAGATGGTGGAAAACGTGTGGAATGTTTGTCAAGAGAGCATGATGTTCCTGACACCCCTAGAAGATTCACCTTTCTCCGAGCTGTGCTGGGTCGGAACAGCTTCTCTAGTGGCCGCCATTACTGGGAGGTGGACGTAGGAGGGAACCAAAGGTGGACCATAGGCCTGTGCTCAGATTCGGTCAACAGGAAAACACATTTTGTGGATGTTCATTTTGAGAATGGCTTTTGGTGCATTAGCAGGAATTATAAAAATTACCGTGCACTTTCCCTACCCCGCTGTAATTTTGACGTTGGTACCACTCCTTTGGTAGTGGGTATTTTTTTGCAGTATGACGAAGGATTGATTTCCTTCTATGATGTGAAGCAATTTACAGTACTCTATGCTTTCATAGGCAAGTTTACTCAACCCCTGAGGCCATACTTTTCAACTGAATGTGCCTTTCAAGGAAATTATAATGGTCTTTTCATCCCGCCAGTGCCACGGCCAAGTGAATCTGACCTCTCTGAAGCATAGTTGAAAGTCCGTCCAAAGGGCTCATCTCTGTGGACCAGAGCATGCAGTGTCCCGGCCAGGATGCCGAAGGGCAGGGTTGGGGGTCTTCTCTTAGAAGAGCACAGGTTGCTTCGCATCAATGTGGAAAATTCTTGTAATCCCCATTATTTGCCCATTTCTACAGCTGACCATGCAGCCCAGCTTCCCCTTAATACACATAAGTTTATCCCTAGCAACTGCAGAAAAGCAGCTTCTTCCTGTTCTCCACGACCAAGCATGAGATTCTGAAAACACTTGGCTGCTTCCCTCAGTAGATCACTGCCCTGCAGTGCTCACCATGCTTTAGGACAGAGTAGGAGTACTCTTATATTTCACCCTAACCATGATATCTCAACTGCTAAGGGTAAATGCTGCTTATTTGCATGGCCACATCTGTGAAAAAAATCAGTGCACCGAGATCCAAACTGGGTGGGATCACAACAAATGAATAAATTTAATCTTATCAATGCGACTACTCACAAAGACTTTTACATGGTGAATATCACATATAACCCAACATCCCTTTTCAATTCCATTGCCCTGTTTTAAATTTTTAAATATTTAATATTTAAATTGGTGTAAATTTTTATACATGCTGATACGTCATGTACAGGATATGTAAAATTTGTGAAATATTATCCATAATCATACTAAGGGAACCATTGCCTCCGGTGCCATGTAGTCAATCGCTGGAACATACTCACCTTTAAATTGAAAGTTGTATCCTTTGACCTACATTTTATCATTACCCTCAACCCATTTTCTCATAACCATTGCTTTACAATATGTTTCTAAGGACTTTACATTTCATATGTATTTTTAAGCTTTACATGTATGTGGGTTTCTCACACATACATTTAACTGGATTTACAAGTTCAAGGAACTCCCTTCTCCCCTGCAGTAAATGGCTATGTTAAACTGTGAGTACTGAATAAAACCCAACCCATCTGTTGTATTAAACAGTGAAATTCCTATGTGCCACCATGTTCCAGCCTTGAGTAGTTAGAGACAACACTCAGCAAGGAAAGAGGAAACTGAACTCTCACACACTGGTGGTGGGACTGAACAATGTGACAAACACCAAGAGAACATTCCTGGAAGATTCTTTTAAGCATACAATTGTCCTGTGACCAGCACTGCCACCTCTAGTTTTCTCTTGTAGAGAAATTGAACAGAAATAGAGAAGCTAGCACAAATATTAAATAGCAGTTTATTTGTAATTTTGTAAAATTGGAAAATACTCAACTCATTAAGAGAATTTATGAATAATTTTTAGGACATTTTTATAATTAAACATAATTTAAAAGTAACACAAATTTGCTATTTCATTCAATAATATAATTATCACAGCTATGCTTAGAAAATATACCTGATGTGCAGGGCTTTATCTGTTTGCACGTATCTGGAGTCCTTGAAGAGAAGCAACTAGTCTGTTTTCAAAACAAAGGGCAGTCTTATTTGTTTGGGGGATAAACTGATTAACTGAGGGAGGAAGGAAGGAGCCTTCCTGGAGTGAGGCAAGTGCTCATAGTGTGGTGTGAGGTATTCACGGATGGGAGCATGGATCAGACCCTGCCTGACTGTTGGATGGAGATGGATGACATCTGCCTACATCTGCCCCAAGGATCCTCGGCTTCTGTCATTCATGTCCTGATAATTCTATGTACATACACCTTCACAGAATAAGGTGTCTAACATAATCCAGTGGGTAGAGTACAGCGTCGTGGTCACATCCTACAAACCACCTTGTACGTGGCCACTCGCATCACTCACTCCTTCCGTGGGCAGTCAGTGGGGAGGATGCTCACATAGTCCTGTGGGACGGGGTGTTGGCAGAGTCTGATGCTCTGTGCCCCAGGCATATAAATTCCTAATTTGGACATGGATTGTGCAGCTCCCGGCAAAGCAACTGCAAAATGCCATGTCCTGAGAGAACCAGACTGTGACTTCCCCACCAACCCCAAATGGCTGAACCAATTCCAGAAATCACAGACTAATGAGTGCAATTTCTGTTTTAAGCAACACAGTTTTGGGACCATTTCTCACCTGTCATGAAACACACAATGTACAATGACTGTGCATTTTATGTCAAAAAGAAATGTAGATCTGGTGGTATTACTCAGTGCTAAAGTACTTACCTAGTATTCCTGAATCCCTGAAAATAATCCCCAGATTCAAAAGAAAGTTCCATTTAGTACAGTTGTACTTTGCAAAATTGCTAGTAGGTGTTGAAATTATTTTTCTCAAGTTCAAGTTTAAAAATGACAAAGTCACTTTAAAGGTAAAGACCGAGGTGAAGTATAATATGAAAAAAGAACAAAATATATTCTATAATATTTTGTAATGAAACCGATGACACCTACTTCTTGATCAATTTATCCAGTAATACTTGTAGACATTACACATGTTTTCTTGCACTACACATAACACAAAATAAATCATGGATATAAATGTGTACGTGTAAAATGCCAAAGTGAGCCAGAGAAAGAGAAAAAAACTCCCGCAATTTCTGTGGCAGTCTCAGTGAACCATCTAGTGTTCACATGAGAGTCTGAGAATAGCTGGGATCCAAGCAAATTCTGAGACTCCCTGATGTCACAGGGAAGTAAATGGTGTAAACTTTGTGAGCCAGGGAATTTAGACATGGTAGTACTCATGGCGATGCAGTCATCTGCAGGTAGAATATGTGATTATGATGGTTGAGCTCCTATTTGAACTGAATCCAGCAGCATGGCAATGCCGTGACCTGAGGGAACACAGGATATGCTCAGAACCTGCTAAGGCTACCTGAAACAGTGCCGGTATTTCATAACCGATGTTAGACATCTCTCTTCTGGCTTTCTGGTCTGTGTTACACTGTACAAGTTGTCTCTCTAGAGAATCATACACTTATAGGGGTGGTTTAGGCATGCAACTGGACCACAGAGGTTAAGACCTAATTTGATGTTAGGAGGTGAGGCCTGGTTAGAAGAGGTGAGTCACTAAGGGCGCAACCTGTGTGGTTTATCTCATGCCCGGCTTCTTGGATACCAGGCTATGAGCAGCTGCCCTCTGCCGTTCTTTCCTGTCTTATTGCCATGCCCTGGAGATGTTCAGCAATGGGCTGAAACTGCAACACACTGTGAGCCAAAGTAAGTCCCTTATTTAAGCTTTGGGTGTTGGATATTTTTCTTCAGCAACAAGCAAAGTGACTATGACAGATTCTGGCCCTGAGAGTGGGGTTGTTGCTGTGACTGCTACCGGAACACATGCTTCAGCAGCCTGTGGAACTGGTTCATGGGAGGAGCTGGGAAAGTTTTTTAGATGCTACTTAGAAAACTCCCAAGGATTCTGCGAGTGGAGCTTGATGGAAGATTTGTTCAGATATTTGAAGGGAAGAATCTGATACAAATGCAGAAGGTAAAGACCAAGTGCAAGGAGTTTCAGAAACTGGTTGACCAGCTATTCTGTGGATAGTGAAATATGGATGAATTAAAATATTTTTATTTCTCACAGTCTGGTCAAGGGGTGTCACTGGGATGTGGAGTGGAAGGGTATCCTCCCTCTTGACTCCTTTCTCTCCCGTTTTGTTTCCTGGATGTCCCACCCTGAGTAGCTCTCCTCTGCCACGCCCTTGCCCCCTTGCCGTACCATCCTGTCTTGAAGCCAGCAGACTACAGACTGTGTCACCTCCAACCTGGAGCCAAAATAAACTCTCCTCCTTTAAGTTGCAGGTATTTTGCCCTCCAGCAAGGAAAGTGACTAAAACAGTGGAGTCCATTTTAAGAATAGTGTCGGACATGAAACACAAATACAACATAGAATGAATCATGAGAAACAAATACATAGGTGTGTGGCATCAGGAGTCAACTCAAGTCAGTATCTACATGGAGTCTCAGAGAGTGTAGTACACCATTACATCCCTGAAGGCGGGATCAGTGGAAGATAGTACATTGGTGCTCTGTGCCTTACATCCCTGATGGCGGGGCCAGCTGGAAGAGTGAAAGACCAGTGCGAACCCCAAGACCCAGGACAATAGCCCAGTGCATACACACACACACACACACACACACACACACACACCTGGATGGTGAAGTAATCAGTGAGGCCAGTAATGTGGAAGTGGCCAAAGCAGCAGTGAGGAGACTGTAGCTGGACTCTGGTGAACTCCAGCAGCAGAAAACCAGTCCCAGCTCCCACGTCCAGAGACCAAGATCAGCTCTATACTCAACACATCTCTGGAATGCGACATGAACATTATCACAGAAATGTAAATACCAGAGAAAGGTAGGTTCTTGGGATAGCTATAAAGAACCAACTACATCTTGGTGACCTCCCTGAGGAACAGATATATCCTTTCCCTCTTGAGAGAGGCCTCAATGATAGTGGTGGAGCGATATATTATGGAAGGTTGGCGGGCATCAACATGGAGGACAAAATAAAAGAGAAAAGAGAAGGTGGAGGGGGTAAGACGCAGAGGTGAGGTGCAGCCCCACACCCACAGTGCACCCAGAACAGGCATGAAACTCAGTGATATGGATGAAGCTGGAAGTCTAACACTGGAACTTTCTAAATGATAACAACAGAAGTGAAAAAAAAAAACCAGGTGGAAAAGGCTATAGAGAAAATGATCTCTCAGTTACAAAATAAATAATGCCTAAAAGCAAAGGTATTAGAGAAGATATAAATAAAAGAATAGGTGAGCTTAGAAAAAGATGGAAACAAAAAATGCCCAACGTAGGAGAGAATGAAATCGATGAAACAGATCTAAACAGAGATCCAGGAGATTAAAACCTCCATTGAAAGTATATGTAACAGATTGAATGAAGGAAAAGATAGAATTTCAAATCTGGAAGACAGAATTGCAGCTAGTGATCATGGAAAGAAAGACATCTTAAACATAGCAAGAGAGCATGAGAAGTCAATCCAACAGCGACAAGAGAATTGAAGAAGAATAACACAAGATTGATTGGGGTCAATGAGAAAGCTGGAGACAGCACAAATGCCATAATAATCATAAATATATATGCACCTAAAACAGGAGCACCCAACTATATAAGAGAGTTATTGGTAGACAGGGAAAAATCAAATAAGCAATAACATAATTTTAATGAGAGAATTCAATACCCCATTGTCACAGAGAAACAGATCAAGTAGAGAGAAAATCAACAAAGAAATATCAGAGCTGAACCAAACCTGTGAACCAATGGACTTAACAGGAAGAAGTCACACCCTGAGGCCCCACTGCCGTCAGGGAGCATGAGGGAACCACTGCGCCACGCGTCTCCACCACTCTGGGAACCCTGGATCGGAGGAACCCAGGTGCTTAGTCCAATCTCCAACACCAAGGGATTGGCAGCAAATTCAGGAAGCACCTGAGATGCAGAATGGGACGACACAGAGAAACACAGGAAAATGTCAAGATGAAGGAGCAAAATACAATCTCAAACCTCCTGCCCACACAGAATGAGTCCAGAATGATACACAGACAGTAGAAATTAGGAGTCACGCACTTGAAACTTCTGAAAAGACAATAACTGAAGTAAAGAAGTAACTCCATTCTTATATTGATTGGTTAATTTTGCATGCCTATGCTGACTGTCTGGACAGCTATTTTGAAGGTAACACGAGGCAGTAGCCAATGTTAATTTCCTATTATCTTGTTTTGAAGTTCTGTATCATTTTCATTGTTTTGTTTTGTTTGATTTTATTCCATTTTGTTTTGTTTGATTTGATTATGTCTGATGGTATGGGCAGCTATTTTGAAGATAATAAGATATATTATGGCTGACATTTTTGACTTCTATTATTTTGTTTTGAAGTCCTGTATCATTTTCATTCTTTTGATTGTTTTACTCTGCTTTGTTTTGTTTGATTATATTATGTCTGATGTTATGGGCAGTTATTTTGAAGATAACAAAATAACTGATAACAAGATAACAAGAGGCATCATGATAGCCATTGTTGATTTCTTATTAACTTGTTTTGAAATCCTGTATCATTTTCATTGCTTCATTTTAATTGGCTTTATTCTGTTTTATTTGGTTTGGTTTTATTCTCTTTAAAATAAAAAAAAACTGCTTTCTTTGCATCTCACAGTTCTGGTATGTTACATCTGCATTTTTGTTTAATTGTAGGTATTGTTTAATTTATTCTTTAATTTCATATGTGACTCATTGGTTGTTTAGGAGGATGTTATTTAATTTCCATGTGTTTATGGGATTGTTGTGATTTCTTTTGCCATTAATTTCCAATTTTCATTGCACTATGGTCAGATTAAATATGGGGGATAACTCAATTTCTTTGCATTTTCTTAAGCACATTCTATGTGCTAGTAAATGGTCTATTTTAGAGAACATCCCATGTGGAATTGAGAAGAATATGTATTCTGATCCTGTTGGGTGGAACATATCCGTAATATATACTAAGACCACAGGTTTGGTTCTCTTCTGGAAAATAAATAATCTTGTATGAAAGTGGTTAAATGTCATGGTACTGCAAAGGAGTAAAGGACCTGCCTCCATTTTGCTCTCTTCTGCAACTGTGTGGGTTCTTTACTGCTGTAATAGTATTCAAGGAATGTGAGTCAAAGATGTAATTTGGCATTTGGAGGGAAGTAGAGTTAAGCACCTGCAATGCACAGCCTGGCATGTAAGTGACCGAAGAAGGCCCTGGACAGCAAGGAGCTCCAGTCTCACCACTCCAGGGACATTCAGTGCTGGCTACCAGCACAGAGGCTTTAGCCTCACCCCAGGCAGTGCCAATGCTGCTGGGCCTCTGCCAAACCCGGAGGCCCTGAAAATGTGTGCCCTGCTCCCAGCCAACACCAGTGATGGCAGGCTCACCATGTGGGAGCCAGGAAGGCCCTGGCACAGCCTGTCCTGCCTCTCCAGTCCTGGGGTTCTTGCCACAGCACAGGGAAGCAGATTGGACAAGCAATCAATCAACCTAATAAAAGAAAAGAACAACACCTAGCGATACAGGGGGAATAAAACTCCCAATCTGCAAGATGTCCAATAGGAGACTGTGCTCTCTAAAATTAAAGAATGAATTCTAGGAACAAAGGAGGTTAATAACAGGGTATGTTTATTTGAGAGAAAAACTATATTTACTGGGAAAACAAAACTTCGCTAAGAGAGAAAGTTCAGTCTTGAGTGGTCGCTCAGGATCCACTTTTCAAGCAAGTTTTATCGATCAAAACCATAAGGTGAGGTGAGTCTAAGGCACAAAAACCTATAATTGCACCTAATGTCATTGCAAGTCACTTAGGAAACCTTGATCCAGTGGGAAATCACATGGGCATGAGCTGGGACAAATCGATGATCAGCCAATAGGATGATGAGTCTAATCGCTCAGGTAATATTGATAAGAGGGGAATCAAATGAGGAAACAACACACACAGCAGACACACATGGACTACAGAGGGGCTTTGCCTGGAGGCGGTGTGTCAGTGGCACCGCCTTCGAAGCCCAGGTGGTGGCAGAGACCACAGGCCGTCTCTGCTGGGCGCTGGTCCCTGCTGCTGATCTCTGTAGGCTGCTGGGCTCTGGGGCTCTTCAGCACTAGTGGCCCTTAGTGTTTATTGCTGCATCTTCTGAAATGACCTCTCTATCCACTCCACTCAGGATAAAAGTCCCAAGTGCACTCACAGGACCTTCAGAGCCTGCACAGCCTGAGAAATGAATCCCTGGTGCTTACAGCGTGCGGGAGGGAGTCAGCATTTCACCAGGGCTGGGGGCAGCATGGCAGGTGCGTCCCTGGAGGGAGCCCCGCCAGCCTCCCCAGGCCCTGTGTGGGAAGAGGTGCTTGTGGAGCAGCTGCAGGCCTGCCCTTGGCACAGGGCTCTGGGAATGTTCTGGAAGCCCAGCTGTGGGGGCCATGCTGACCGCAGCCCCCTCCCTCTCCCTCTGCTCCTCCCAGCCAGGGCCCTGCCCTGCTCTAAGGAGGCAGCAGTAGTGTCTGGAGCAGGAGTGGGGCCCAGGCTTCCCTGCTGCACCCCGTGGGCTTGGAGGGGAGGGCAGTGTCTGGGCAGGCCTGGAGGACCCTGAAGCGAGGGGTCCCGGGCACGGGAGTCGTGGGAACGGGGACCCCCTCAGCACACACGCACCCCACTCTGGCTGCCTAGAAACAGAGGAGCCAGGAGCTTCTGTCTGCACAGGGGAAGAGAGCTCAGCGCTGGGAACCTGGCCGTGGTCCCGGGGCTGAAAGTAGCTGCGAAGCAGCTTTGGTTTGTGGTCCCATCCGGCGGAGCCTGGGCTGCGCTGTCTAGCGCGAGGATCCTGAGGGGAAGCAGAGAGACCTGCCCATGTGCACCTGGCTTTGTGGCCTCTGAGGGGAGAACCATGTGCAGAGGAGGCCGGGACCGGGACAGGGCGGAACAACACCACCTTCCCCACTGCACGCCTGTGCCCGCCTACTCAGCGAAGTGACCTACTGAGAACTGGGTCCTGGCATGAGCCCTCCTTCCCCTCCGCCCTCGCAGACTTGTGTTTCCCTGCAGGAGCCTGAGCCTGGCGCAGCGCCCTCAGCTCCCGGGGGTAGTCTGAAAGTGAAGCCTGTCTACAAGTGCACACCCACCCCTGCAGCTCCTGCGTTGTTTGCAAATTCAGCCCCTGCTCCTGGGAGCCTGCTCCTCCTCCTCCCCTGCAGAGCATCTGTTCCCATCTTGCTGCAGGAAGTGTGATTCCGCACCCTGCAGTGCAGACACCACTCTCCTGGCCCAGCGCTATAGGTCTTTCTGCTGGCTCGGAATGTTCTGGATTGCTGGCTGTGGGTAGGATGCTGGGGCAGTGTCTGTGGGTCCTGGGAGCCGCAGGAGCATGGTGGAGAAGAGAGAGGAGGAAAGGGGGATTCAGGTTGGCAGAGCAGCTGAAGCTCTGGTCCTGTGGCTCCCAGGCCCCGCCCTCTGGTCCACGCAGTGGCAAGTCCATCCTGCAAACCTGCCCAAGGCCTAGGAAGCCACCCACAGCCGCTCCAGCGCTGCTTCTCTGCGGCTGGACACAGGGCACTGCAGCCTCAGGGTGGGGTTCATGGGGCTCCTGGATTCAGTGCTCAGTCCAGGCTCTGCAGGTTGGGGCAGGAACATCATTGTGGGATTCCTGCTGGGGCATAGCCAGCAGATCCTGGAGGGGAGCGGAGCAGGGGACCTTATTGATGTATAGAGACTCACAGACCGGCCCAACTGTGCACAGTTCAGGCAAACATGCTCTTCCCATGGCTCATTTTTCCAGTTATTTTAAGCCACTGCCGCAATGTTTTCATTGGCCTGATAATAACCTCAGCAGATCTCCCCACGCAGATGCTTAGGACATAAACCGCAGTCCCCACCTCTGCTGGACCGGGAAACAGTCCGCTGCTCTATCAGGACCCGGTCCCCTTCCACCAGTGACTCCAGGAACAGTGACACACAGTGCTGAGCTCAGAAAAACTCTCCGAGGAAACTTCATTAACCTTGTTACCCCATGTAATTGTTTAAATTAATCAGGCTTCAAATACATATTTAAGGTGAAAATTAGAAATATGCCCCTCAGTCACTGCCATGCCCCAGATGCTCACCATCATTGAAGCAAGGTGCAACACTCACTTCTAACCTTGTGGCAGTTATAAAATGCTTCTGTTGCAGTCAGGGATTGCAAGGAGAACAAGACAACACAGGACACGTAATTTATAGTGTTATTTATAATGGTCACTCCAAGAATGAAATACAAAGAAAGTGCAGGAACTCTGTCCACACACTAAGGACCTAGAGAATCCAGCAGAGGGCCTGGATCCCACGGCAATAACCTGCATGAGTTCAGCTGAAAACCCAGCGCCCATGACAATGACTCATGCAAGTCTGTTACAGGTATCTGTGCTGGGAAGGCCAGAGGTCAGCTGTGGAAATTAGAAAGTCTGTGTCAGCAAGGTGAAGGAGCTGTGCCAGCAGGCTGAGGGCTCTGCACTGGAGCCAGGAAACAGTGCTCAAAATAAGGACCAGGGCTCCCCAAAAAGTACCACAGCCATCTTGAGCAACAGTGAGGTCCTAAGCTCCTCTGACAATGGGAACAGCTGAGTTCCTATCAGGAAGCCAGGCGTGACAAGCTTTTCCTGAGACTGAGCAGCACACATCTTGTCCTGTGGAGTCAGGACGTGATGTTCAATATAAGGACCAGAGCTCCCCCAAAGTGACCCGCCACCACTCTCAGCAACAAGGTCCCCAGCTCCTCTAATGCTAACAGTTGAGTTTATATCAGGGAAGCCAGCATGACAAGCTCCTCCAGGAAAACCAACAGCTCCAGATAACAACACTTAGGAGATACTCACAATGCTACTCTGCCTCCACAGGTCTCCTTTTTATGCTGGCAACAGTCCTCAGGTGGGCCACCTACACTCAGCACCGGGCTGACTCAGTTCACTGGTGTTTAAGTTGATTATTAGTTTTCAGTTCGCCACACCTTCCTTTCATATTTTCCTTTATTTCACGTAAAATGTGTACTCCTTATGTATGAGGAACTTTAATACCCTTTGATATCATTTTGTATTTTGACCCTTATTCCTTCCTATCAGGGGGTCAGATCATGGTCTCAGGTGCTTGTGGGACAATGCCCATGGACTGTCCAGTAGAGCAGGACACTGCCCAGCAGATATGGGACCCACTTCAGCCCAATGTCAACTATCCAAGCAGCCTTCTTCACTATTTGGGTTGTAAGTTGTGGATATTAAATTGATGTCACCTTGTGATTCCCTCCATGGTGTTTAGATTGGTTTCCTGGTACTATTTCCATGGTCACTGTAGGACATGGACAGGAGAGAAATATCTCTGTTTAATAAATTTTAAATCACATTTAAGGGCAACAATGAAGACAATGTCACATTCCACATGAGGTGACACTCACCTTTGATATGCTAGAAAAATGTCTGGTCAGCCACGCAAACACTGAGAAGCACAGCTTCTCTGCGTACTGTCCACTGTTGTTCTTCTCTGCAGGATTGGGTACTCTGATTTGTTTGCAACTGGGAGACCCAAACTCGAGGTGAGTCATTTACTGAAACCCCCTGAGGTATCCTCTCACCCGCCTGGCGATATGGCACACGGATGCAAAAGAAAGACAGAACTCCAGTGCCATGGAAAAGCAGGACGGGTGTCCTTTCCAATTTTAATAGTGACTCAGCCTGGTTATACCACAGAGCTGAGACATGGCTCACACCCAGCCTGTTCAGCACCAGCTTACTAAGATGGACGCCCAGCCGTCCCTGAGGACCATGGCCTGGGACAGGAAGTCTGGAAACGATTTTACCCAAATACTCAAGCATTACCCTAGGTGGCACCGTGACCTGATTTCATAAAGCACTGGTAAATTTGATGTTTTCCTTTTTTGGGTGGGGAATTAGGGAATCTTGTATTTCTTTTTTTTTTTTTTAAAGAGAATAAAACAAAAGAGGTAGAGCAAAGCCAATCAGAACAGAAACATATAATCAACACAGCACTTTACAATAAGACAACCAGATATTAACAGTAGCTATCATAATATCTCTTCCTTTGTTATAGTGGAGCATAGTTTCAAATACAGTAATGTCAAACATAACAAAATAGTATAAAATCATTCCAAAGAATGAAAGAATTACAGTGCATTCTGAACCGAATAACAGAGAATGATCACTGGCACCTATAATGTCTCATTTTCAATAAAAAATTTTGTTTATACTATCACATATATTGAAATCCCAATAAGACACAACATGATAGAACCGATGGTAATAGCAGAGTAGAAGCATGGTAGGACTTCTAAGGAAGACAATATTAAATCAGCAATGGCTGCCATAATGTTTTGTTTTCTTCAAAACAGCTGTTCATATCACCACGCATAATAAAGTCAAACAAAACAGAATAAAATCATTCCAAGTGATGTATGAAAACATTTAAAGGCTTCAAAACAATGAAATGGGAAATTATGATTACCATAATATCTTATGTACTTTTACCAATTCTCATACCAGGGAGACTACACGGTATTTACACATGTGAGTTTGGTTTGTTTTGAGTATGAGTATGGTCTCAAGTTGTGTCCATTTATTTATAAATATCTCAATGTGATCATTCTTTATAGCTGAGTAGTACTCCATTGTATACAAATGCCACAACTTTTTTCTCCATTCTTCAGTTGATGGGCACTTAGGTTGTTTCCAAGATCTGGCTATTACAAATTGTGCTGCTATAAACATGGGTGCACATATATCACTATGGTATGATGTTTTCAGTTCTTCTGGGAATATGCCTAGAAGTGGAATAGTGGGGTCAAATGGGACTTCCAAACCCAGGTTTTTGAGGAATCTCCAGACTGACCTCCACAGTGGTTGCACCAGTCTACACTCCCACCAACAGTACACAAGAGTTCCATTTTCCCCACAGCCTCTCCAGCATTTGTTGTTGGTAGTTTTTTTTTTTAACCTGGCCATTCTTTCTGGAGTGAGATGGAATCTCAGTGTGTTTTTAATTTGCATTTCTCTAATGACTAATGATGATGAACATTTTCTCATGTATTTATTTGCCATTTATATTTCTTCATCTGAGAACTGTGTATTCATTTCTAATGCCCATTTTTGGATTGGGTCTTTGAATTTTGAGGGTCTGATTTTTTTAATTCTTTATAAGTTCGAGACAGAAGTCCTTTGTCTGAGGGAAAGTTCACTAAGATTTTTTTCCCAATTTGTGGGTTTTGTTTTCACTCTGCTGGAAATCTCTTTTGACATGCAGAAACTCTTTAATAAGATGTGGTCCCAGTTATTGATTCTGGGAAGTATTTCCTGTGTGGTTTGATTCTTGTTCATGAATTCTCTACCTACCCCTATGTCTTTAAGATTTTTATCTACTTTGTCTTCCAGAAGATTTAGTGTTTCTGTTTTAATATTTAGATCTTTGATCCATTTAGATTTTAGTTTAGTACATAGTGATAAGCATGGGTCTAGTTTTAGTTTTCTGCATATGGATAGCCAATTTTTTCCAGCACCATTTGTTAAAGAGACTGTCTTTCTTCCACCGAGCATGTTTGGCCCCTTTATCAAACATAAGGAGGTTGAGTGAGTTTGTGGTTGTGGTTGCATCCTCCAATCTATTCCATTGATCTTCAGATCGGTTTTTATTCCAGTACCATGTTGATTTTATTACAGTAGCTTTGTAGTATAACTCCAAGTCAGGGATTGTGATGCCTCCTGCCTTGCCTTTGCTTTTTAGAATTGCCTTTGCTATTCTAGGTCTCTTCTGGTTCCACATCAATTTTAAGAGTGATTTCTCTAGATCTATGAGGTATGTTAGTGACATTTTGATTGGGATTGCATTGAATCTGTATAATAATTTTTGGAGAATGGCCATTTTCACAATATTTATTCTTCCTATCCATGAACATGGGATGTCTTTCCATTTTCTGAGGTCCTCTTCGATTTCCTTTTTCAGGGTAGTGTAACTTTCCCTATATAGCTATTTTCCTACATTCATGAGATTAATTCTAAGTATTTCATTTTTTTGGATGCTAGTGTGAAAGGTATGGCTTCTCTTATTTCTCTCTCAATACTTTTGTTGTTAGTGTATAGAAATGCTATTGATTTTTGAGTATTGACTTTGTATCTAGCTACATTGCTGAATTTATTTATTACATCTAGGAGTCTTTCAATGGACTTTTGGGGGTCTTCTATGTAAAGTATCATGTCATCTGCAAATAATGATAATTTAACTTCCTCTTTTCCTATCTTTACTCCTTCGGTTTCTCTCTCTTGTCTAATTGCTCTGGCTAGTATTTCCAGTACTATGTTCAATAGGAGTGGTGGTAAGGGGCATCCTTGTCTTGTGCCTAATTTTAAGGTAAAGGCTTTCAGTTTTTGGGCATTTAATATTATGCTGGCTGTTGATTTGTCATAGATGGCCTTTATCATATTGAGGTAAAGACCATCTATTCCCATTCTCTATAAGGTTCTTATCATGAATGAGTGTTGGACCTTATCAAAAGCTTTTTCTGCATCTATAGAGATGATCATGTGGGTCTTACTTTTGGCTCTATTGATATGGTGGATTGTATTTATTGATTTACATATGTTGAACCATCCCTGCATTCCTGGGATGAATCCCACTTGATCATGGTATATAATCTTGATGATTTGCTGCATCCTGTTTGCCAATATTTTATTGAGAATTTTTGCATCTATCTTCATTAGGGAGATTGGCCTATAGTTCTCTTTTTTAGTTGGGTCTTTCTCAGGTTTTGTTACTAGAGAAATATTTGCTTCCAGGAATGACTTAGGAAGAATTGCTTCCCTTTCAATTTCATTGAAGAGTTTGAAGAGTGTCAGAATTAAGTCTTCTTTATGTTTCTTGTAGAATTCTGCAGTGAATCCATCTGGGCCTGGGCTCTTCTTTGTTGGCAAGGACTTAATTACATTTTCAATTTCATTAATGGAAATTGGGTCATTCAGCAGTTTTACATCTTCCTGGTCCAGCTTTGGTAGTTCATATGTATCTAGGAATCTGTCCATTTCTTCTGTGTTATCAAACCTATGAGAGTAGAGGTTTTCGAAATAGGTGTTGATGGTCTTCTGTATTTCTGCTGAGTCTGTAATAATTTCACCTTTTTCATTCCTCTTTGCATGAATGGGTTTTTTCTTTCCTTTTTAAAAATAAGGCTGGCCAGGTGCTTATCGATTTTATTTATTCTTTCAAAGAACCATCTCTTTGATTCATTGATTCTTTGTATTGTTTTCTTAGTCTCTATTGCCTTAATTTCTACTCTGATCTTTATAATTTCCTCCTTTCTTTTGGCTTTGGGCTTGGCTTGCTCTTCTTTTTCTAGATGTTTGAGTTGTAGCATCAGGTTTTTTACTTGTGTTTGTTCTATCATCCTGATGTGGGAACTCAGTGCAATAAATTTTCCTCTGAGGACCACTTTCATTGCATCCCACAGATTCCAGTAAGTTGTGTTTGTATTTTTGTTTGATTGTAGATATTGTTTAATTTCTTCTTTAATCCTCTGTGATCCACTGATTGCTCAAGAGTGTATTATTCAGTTTCCATGTGTTTATGGGATTTTTGCAGTTGCTTTTATCATTAATTTCTAGTTTCATGGCACTATGATCCAATAACATGCATGGGATAATTTCAATTCTTTTGCATTTACTTAAATATGCTCTGTGGGCTAGGATATGGTCTATTTTAGAGAATGTCCCATGTACTGCTGAGAAGAATGTATATTCTGATGTTGTTGGATGGAACACTCTGTATAATTTTATCAAGTCCATTTGTTTACAGGTGTGATTCAGTTCTGTTATTTCTTTACTGATTTTCTGTCTAGTTGATCTATCCCTTTGCATCAATGGTGTTTAAAAATCTCCTGTTATAATGGTGTTATTGCTTATTTGATTTTTCATTTCTGTTAATACTTGCTTTGTATAGAGGGGTGCTCTGGAATATGGTGCATATATATTTAAGATTGTTATCTCTTCCTCTTGCAGTTTTCCCCTAACTAGTATGTAGTGAACTTCTTTATCTCTTTGGATCATTCTTGGTTTGAAGTTCACATTGTTTGCAAACAGAATATCTACCCTTGCTTTTTTTTGGTTTCCTGTTGTATGAAGTATTGTTTTTGTCATTTGACTTTCAGTCTATGGTTTCCTTTTGGGTTAGATGGGTTTCTTGTAGACAGCATATGGTTGGATGTTGTTTCTTGAACCATTCTGCCAGTCTGTTTCTTTTGATTGGTGAGTTGAGGCCATTTACATTAATGGTAATAACAGTTATATATTGGTTTATTGTTGACATGTTATTTCTGCTGTTGTATCTTTACCTTTCCATTCTGTTTAATTGTCTGCCTTGCTTAGGGGTTTTTTCCTATGTGTATCTAGAATGTCTTACAGTATTCTTTGTAGGGTTGGTTTGGTGGTCATGAAGTTTTTCAGCTGTTCTTTGTCATGGAAGTATCTTATTTCTCCATCTATTTTGAAGGACAGTTTTGCAGGGTGCATCAGTCTAGGTTGGAAGTGGTTTTCCTTTAGGATCTGAAATACTTCACTCCATGCTCTTCTTGGCTTCACTGTGTTAAGAAGTCTTCTGTGATTCTGATAGGTTTTCCTTTATAGGTGATCTGTCTTTTCTCTCTAACAGCTTTTATATTCTGTTCTTATGTTGGGTTCTGGGATGGTGATTATTCTATGTCTGGGTGTAGTTTTATTTTGGTTATGGCTATTTGGAGTTCTATATGCTTTACTAATCCATATCAGTTTCCATTCTCATGTTTAGGGAGTTTTCAGCTATTACTTCTGTAAATATCCTCTTGATATCATTTTGGCTGTCCCCTTCTTTTTCATTTATCCCTATTAATATTATGTTGTTTTTCTTTGCATCATCTTGCAACTGTTCAATTGTTATTTCCTGATTTCTTATTATTTTTAAAAGATCTTTACTTTCCTGTTCACTAACTGCGATATTGTCTTTGAGGTCTGAAATTCTATCTTCACTTTCGTTGAGGCGGTTTTGACTCAATAGAATTTTTGATTTCCTGTATATCTCTTTGAATCTGCTTTATGTATACTGTTTTTTATAGTGTTCAGTCAGGCATTCCATGTGTTTGCTTTGTTCCTCTATTTTTTTTAGGTGTGTCTTCACTAGATGTGTTCACTATTTCTTTCACTACTTTTATCATTTCTTCTTTTACTTGGGCAATTATTTCTGATTTGAATTTCTCCAAAGCTTACACGAGTTGCTTCTTTATTTCAGTTGATATCATTTCAGTCATTTCAGTTGTATGGCTTCTATTTTCTTCTATGTACATGGCTCCTAGGCTTTCTTGGGATGGGCTGCAGATTTGAGATTGCCTTTTGGTCTTTTGTTTTGTCATTTTCCTATATTTCCTTGCTTTGAGCAGTGTTCCAAAGCTTCCCCGGGTGTGCTGCAAATCCCCTCCTGCACCCTCAGCTCCCTAGGACTGAATGAATGTTACTGAGTTTGGTCCAGTGAGGCCTGCACGACCTCCCAAGCCCAGTCCAGTATTTCAGGGAGTTGGGCAGGAACTCAAACATTGTGAGCACTGGTCTCAAACTCCCCCTGGGCCAGTGCTAGTGGGTTGAAAGTCCTCCTGTGTGGTCTGGTCTCAGCCTCTGGAACTGAAAGAAGGCTGCTGGGCATGGTGCACTAAGGCCAGTGGAACCTCCCAGTCCCAGTCCAGTGTCCCAGGGAGCTGGATAGGAACTCAATCGCTGGGAGAGCAGGTCTCAAACTCTCCCAAGGCCAGCCCCACTGGGTTGAGAGTTCCCCTGCGTGGTCTCAGCCTCCGGAACTGAAAGAAGGCCACTGGACGTGGTGCACTGAGGCCTGTGGAACCTCTGGGTCCAAGTCCAGTCCCCGGGTCCCAGGAAGCTGGATAGGAACTCAATCGCTGGGAGAGCAGGTCTCAAACTCTCCCCGGGCCAGCACTGGAGCACTGGGCAGAATCTTATATTTCTTGAGGTCTCTGTCTGCTTAGGCATTATCCTACTATATTGCATACTGTCTTAAAATATCCCCATATATATCCTCATGGCCACAGTAAAATTCTGTGAAGGTCATTGAAAACTGGGTTATTTTAAAAGTCAATGGGGTATGCGATTTTCCTTAAGGGTTATGTTGGTTTTCTCCTCAGTCTCCAGAGAGACAAACATCTACCCATCACGGTCATAAAAGACAACACCCTAACTCAAACCCACTCAATTAACAAAGGAAATATGTAGAGGTATTATTATCATAAAGAAAATATCCTGCACACTGGGAAAATAATTAAAATTTGCTAAAATTTCAGGTATGATTTTGTGCAGTGTCATAAAAATTAAAAATATTACTACAGAAAATCTAAAAAGACAAAATTTATTAGAATTTGTTTTCTTCCTTTTGACTGCCCTAAGAAAATATTATTTTCACCATTTAAAGCAACTTCATTCTTATTCAATAAAATTTTTTCTACCATATGTCACCCTAATATACCAAAGAAAATTGGTCTTAAAGCCAATACTAATACATCAAGGTTCCAATAATATCATAGCTTCTTTTAAAGAAAAAAATGCAGTATATTCTTTACTTTGAGGTTCAGGCAAGAGATTGGTTAGTTATGGCTCATTAAGTCCACACCCAAGCACTCACCTTGTCAGGCCACCTTAGCCCTGCCCTGTCCCTGTCACCTGACACCACAGAGCTAGGACCAATCTACCCCTGGAACCCAGGACCTGCTTCTGAGGAGCCATGGGATACACAAAGGAGCCCTCTCCTCCAGGCACAGGCTGCCCCTGAGCTCAGCTGCTGTCCCTGCCCTGGAGTGGCTCCCTGGGGGCCCTGCTGCAGCTGCCCCTGTGGAATGTGAGTAACTCTGCTGCTGCTCTCCTGCCCCAGTGTCCCTGCGTGGTGACTCCTCCTCGGGAAGGTCTCTGACCACCACAGGCTTTGTGCAAAGAGCCTTGAGTGTGTGGGATCCGCATTTCCTCTGGTTCCTGAGGCCATGAGGAAGGAGAGAAAGCGGTTTCCTAGCTGCGTTCCTTAATAGAATTGCTGGGAGGCCTGTGGGGTTTTTATGGGCACTGTTTATTTTTTCTTTGACTTTGTTTTTATTTTCATGATGCATGTTTTAATAAGCGTTTTATAAACATAACCCAGAATCATGGCCTGCTCCTGTCCCTGTGCTTGTGAGTGTGTCCCTCCCCTCCCGAGTCACATTTCCACGGCCTCCTCCACCATCAGGACTCTCAGCAGCTCGGTGTCCCCGTGGCCCCAGGGCTGCCCTGCGGTCCCCACCCGTCCCCCTCTGTGCCCGGCCTCCTCCCTGCCGCCCCTGAGTTTCCTCCACATGGGCTCAGGGCAGCGGACCCCCTGCCTGCACCTGGGGGGGGGGGCTCTGTTCCCTCTGCACAGCGCCTCCTGGGGCAGCCTTGGTGCTGGGTTCACTGCCCAGGATTCTCCATCCGGAGCAGAGCAGGAACCCGTGCTCACCATGGGACATTTCTGTGCCGTTTTTACATTTGCCGAAATGTGAAAGAACTGCTGGGAGTGTTCCTGGTCATGTTTGTACCTAAAATAAGCGGCAGATGAGAAATGATGAACTTTGCTCAGTAGCGCACTGGGAGCGCCTCTGATTAGCCCTGTATCAGATCAGTCTTTGCTTTGGCTCATGAAATTCCTGATAGATTTCTTCTCTCTGTTGTGGCCTCATAATTGTGTAATGTTTCTGCATAAAGTTATATGTTGGAGTTTCTTAATAATTGATAATCTGGAAATACTATTAAGATTACATGAGTAGTTTTGAATTTCTATTCAGACAAACGATTCCGAAACTAAAAAGAGTTTAGGTTCAGCATTTTGCTTTTGCATTCATGTTTCCGGTTCATCATGCTATCAACCAGCCCATTATTGGTTTCATTAACTCTCATTTGTCCTTTAATGTATAATCGACTGAGTAAGAGAACACTGACCCTTGCTCCAGTTTCACTTACCTAGGCATTGCGTCCAAGACTTAATTTCCCCTTTTCCAGCAGAAGAGTGACCACAGGGGACCGACCTGGACCACTGCTGTGACAGAGCGAGGACAGGGTCCCACCTCCCCGGAGCCGCCTGGGATGCAGCCCTGGGCCCTGCATTTCAGGCCCCTGCTGCTCTGGCTGCTGCTGCCCTGGCCGGGCGCAGGTGAGTGAGGAGGAGCAGGGCGGGCTGGACCCTCCTGCCCTCCCCTGCACAGAGGGCTGGGCCTGCGCTGCCCCTGAGGGTCTGGGCCTGGCCTGGGCTGCCTCTCTGTCCTCTTCCCTTCCCTCTCTCCTCGCTTTTCAGGATGGAGTGCTGCAATTATTCAAATATATTTTTATATTAATCCAATACAAATTAAAATTTTTAATTAATCTTTTCAAGAGTAATTCTTTTCAGGTTTGTACATCACCATTTCCTTATTTTTAAATTTAGATTTTAATGTCATGTTGTACAGTGCACAGTAATGACAATCATCCTGGAAGATTTGTACAGGTACTTAACATGTCTGAACTTTTTTTTTCTCTTTCCTCTGCCTAATTGCAAGGGTCATGTTTCCATTTTTTTCTCTTCAATTTTTTTGATACTTTTTTTGGGCCAATTATTATTGTTGGTTTGTACAATTTAATACAGTACAGTTAAGATGTTCAAATAATATTTTATGAGTACTTCTTTTCAGTCTTGCTACTCAACTTTTCTTTTTGAACTTTTAAGTTTAATTTTTATTATCACATGTTTGCAGTACATTGTAATCTGGATCATCCTGGAAGGTTAGTTCATGTACATAATGCATCTTAATTTTTTCTCCTCCCCTGCCCAATTACAAAAGCTCTATTTCCATTTTTTTTATTCAACTCTTTATGGAAAACCTTTTCTAAAGTTGACTCTGGTCATTGCCTGAATCTCCTTGCTGTCAAGCACTGACCCTGCTGGGCTCCTGGAGTGGGACCTGTGCCCAGGGCCAGGCCCACACCTCTGTGACACCTGGGACAGGGTCTTTGACTTGGTTTCCAATTATCTTTTAACGATACTATTTCATGCTTTGTTTCACATGTGGCTGTGGACCAAAGAAGTCACAGAGCAGCCAAATCTCTACCTGTCATTTCTGACAGGATTGGCATCCATCTTAGATCCTTTTAACAACTGACTCAGGTTTAAAAGAGTGTGAGGGAGGAGATTAAATACCACTTCTGACATGGAAATTGGTCTGATTTAGGACACCTGCACTGCAGACGGGGCTTGATTGAAATAAACGTGATGCTCAATTTAACTGAAAAACTAGTGTGAGAGTGAACTCTCGGGGCATCTGAACATACAGCCTGTCACTACTTCAATGACATATATATATAACTGAGCAGTAAAATGCGTAACTATACTTTTACAAAACATACAAGCATTTTGTATTATAAAATTAGTTCTGCTGTCTTCCCAGAAAACATTGTTTGTTAACCCCCTAAGGAGAAATTCTCACTTCAAGTAGGAATTTGTAAAACAGGAGAAAGTCAATTAATCTATGCACATCTTTACTTTAAAGCTCCGATAGGCTTATTTAAGGACTTGAATGCATTTCTCCCAACAAAAGTAGAAACTCAATACTGTCAGTAAATAAATAAAATACTGAATTTTATTAGTAACCAGAAATGTAAAAGCTGTTGAGATGCAGCATTGTCTGCTGGAAAACACTGAGATAGTAAAGAGAAATAAAGAAAAACAAAAATACCCTTAAATGTACGTGAACACATTTCCCTAGGAATGGCCCTTTAGATGGCTTTCCTTAGAAAATTTTCAAGAAAAAAATGTATAAAATGAAGTAACATTGTAAAATATACTTTCATATTTTTAGATATATCTATGGAAATGAGCATTTTCTGCTAAAAGCTAGTATTTATAAGCTAAGTCTGTGAATTAATTCTACAGTGTTCTAAATTTTAAATGACCTATACTGACTTTTCGTTGCACTGGGATATTTGCTCTCGTTTTATAAATAAACATTTCTGTGCTGTTTGTAAGTTTTGAGGAATGTGAATACAGCCACTGGAAGTGCTTATGGTCATCTTTGTACATGAAATATAAGATAAGTGAATGCAGATGAGCAATGGTGCCCTTTGCCACTGGAAGTGCTTATGGTCATCTTTGTACATGAAATATAAGATAAGTGCGTGCAGATGAGCAATGGTGCCCTTTGCTCGGTAGGGCACTGGGTGCCTTGATTAGCCCTGCAGCAGGACAGTGAGCTCCAATCCCCGCCAGCATGTGAAATTCCTTATTGATTTCCTTTTTGTGCTTCAGCCTCATAATTATACAATATTTTCATATAAATATGTGTTGGCGTTTCTTAATGTAGAATATTAAGATAATGTGGAAATATTAAAAAGAATGAATGGTTTTTCATTTCAGTTTAGAGAAACAGATCTGGAACTAAAGTGTGTTTAGGGTCAGTTCTCTTTACGGTGTGATGTTTTCAGTTCATCATTCTATCAATCACCATTACAGGTTTCATTTTTTCTCATTATTCTTTAATGCATAAACCACAGAGTAAGGGAACATTGACCCCTCTCCAATCCCCCGCACCTAGGCGTGTGTCCAGGACTCAGTTTCCCCTTTTCCAGCAGGAGAGTGACCTCAGGGGACCGACCTGGACCACTGCTGTGACAGAGCGAGGACAGGGTCCCACCTCCCCTGAGGCCCCTGGGATGCAGCCCTGGGCCCTGCGCTTCAGGCCCCTCCTGCTCTGGCTGCTGCTGCCCTGGCCGGGCGCAGGTGAGTGAGGAGGAGCCGGGCAGGCTGGACCCTCCTGCCCTCCCCTGCACAGAGGGCTGGGCCTGCGCTGCCCCTGAGGGTCTGGGCCTGGCCTGGGCTGCCTGTCTATCCTCTTCCCTTCCCTCTCTCCTTGCTTTTTAGGGTGGAATGCTACAGGCCCTCAAACATACTTTGATATTAATCCAGTTCAATTTAAGATGTTCAAATAATCTTTTTAAAAAGTAATTTCTTTCAGCTTTGCACCTCACCTTTCCTTTTCGTATTTTTTAGCTTTGTGTTTTATTATTACATGTTTATAATAACATAGTACTCACAATCATCCCTCCAGATTGATTCATGTGTGTAACACAGCTCAATTCTATTCTTTTTCTCCCTGTGCTGTCCAACTGCAAAGTCTGATTTTCATATTTTGATTCTTTTCTCCTTGAACCCTCTTCTGAAAACCTTGTCTAAAGTTGACTCTGGACACTGCGTGAATCTCCTTAGGGTCACACAGTGTCCCCTGCTGGCACTGAGAGTCGGACCTCTGCCCAGCGCCAAGCTCAGCCCACACCACTGTGGCACCTTTGACATGGGCTTCGATGAATTTTCCATTTTGTTTTTAAAGCTATCATTTCACACCTCATTCTCTTTTTTATTTCACATTAGGCTGTGAAAAGCAGGAGTCACAGTGCACACAGTTCTGTCATTGCCATTTCTGACAGGATTTTGATTCACATTTAAATTCTTTTAACAACTGCTTCAGGTTTAAAAAGAGTGTGAGTTGGTAAAATTAAATACTGTTTCTTACATGGAAATTTGTCTGAGTTAAGATACCTGCACTGTAGACAGAAATAAGTATGAATATTAAATTTGAATGAAAATCACCGAACTGAAGGTGAAATATCAGGACATCTGAATGATAGTTTGTAACTACTTTAATGAAATATATGCTTCTGAGCAATAAATTGCATAAACACTGAGAAAACACACAAGGCAGTTTTGCATTATAAAACTAGCTTGAACGCACCTCGGTCTGCCCTCTCCTCATTCCCTTCTAATTTCTCCTTATTTTTAGGATTAAATGCTGCAATTCCTCAAACGTAAATTGTCTGTCTTCCCAGAAACTTTGTTTACTAGTTACCTAGAAAGTAATTCACACTTGAAAAAGGAATTTGTTGAACAGGATAAAATGCCTACTAAATCTAAGCACATCTTTTGTTTTAAAGCTCAGTTAAGTTTTTTCTAAGGACTTGAATAGATTTTTCTCAACAAAAAAGAAAATCAATACTGTCAGCAAGTAAATAAAATGTCAAGTTCATTAGTAATTAAAAATTCAAATTCCAGCTGGACGCGGTGGCTCACCTGTAATCCCAGCAGTCAGGAGGCGAAGGCAGGAGGATTGTTGGGCTACAAAGTGAGCTCAAGGCCAGCCTGAACTGCATAGTGAGACTCTGTCTCAAAAAGAAAAAAAAAATCTGCTGAGATCTACTATTGTTCACTGGAAAGCATTCTAACTTTAAAAACTATTCAGGTAAAAAATGAAACAACAATGTAAAATACATGCTCAGAATGTTAGACAAATCTATGGCAATGAACATTTTATCGTACAATGTAGTATTAAAAAGCTAAGTCTAGTGAATTAATTTTGAAGTTTCTTTAAGTTTTGAATGATCCACAGTGAATTTTCATTTCACTGGGGTATTTTATAACTGCTCTAGAAAGTAATCACAGTTACTCCCTGTGCCTACGGTCCAGAGTCATCTCCACGCCCGCAGGTCGGTCCCAGGAGACCTGCTGCTCCAGGGAGTTCGCTCATCTTACTCCTCCCAGGGACTCGGGATCCAGTTCACCTTCCTGCCTCCCTGTGCCACCTGGCCCGCAGCACCCTAACCACACGGAAGGCCTTCCACTGACAAATGGACTTTTTTTTAATCAATATTTTAAAAGGCAAATAGTACTAAAAGATTTATTTTAAATAGGAAGTCCTATTCTCTGCCCTCTTAGAATCTGTCTCTGCTGGGTGTTGCTTCCACTGTTTCCATTTTCCTAAACACACCAACTGAGCCCACATCACATTTCCATTTCTGGCAAGGACCTCCAGGAAAGAGATGACCTCTGGATTATCCTCTCCTCTCTCTTCCTCCTCCACAGGTTACTCACAGAGTTTTAGGGCGGGTTGAGGTCACACCCACACTAAGCTTTATGCTAAACATGCGGGAGCTGATCACAGTAACACAGGGCAGCACACCCAGCCTCTCCATCTGGAGAACCTTTGGTTTTCCCTGAAGTCCGCATTGGTCTTGATTTTCTCATTTCCATGGTGAGTTTTGTTTTATTTCTCCTGAATGTCTCATCATTGTCCTATATTTCTATGATCTATGTTTCCTCCATTCAAAGTTTGTTTTTTAGTCGTAGAATTCTCCTTCTATTAACTTCTTATCCTATGCACCAACCTGGAGTTTTCCTTTGCTGCATTCCTGTGTGGAAATCTTTATTCTCTATATCTTTACCTTGGTTTACTGTTGGGTTTTCCTGTATTATCTTTTTCTGTGAGTCAAAAAAGTATGACTGTATAAGTCATACTTTCATTGCTGGGACAAAATACATCACTCAGCTTAAAGGAGGATTAGTTTGTCTTTGCTCACATTTTGGGTCACAGTTCATTGGTCTCAATGCAGAGGGGAAGGGGGGAAGGGAGGTGCTCAACGAACAGGCAACAGGAAACAGGGAGTCAGGAGAGGCGCCTGGGAGACATCACCTCCCTGGGTCACACTCACAGCGACTGTCTCTCAGACCACCTCTGCTTGCTAGCAGAGTCAGCTGTGATGGCCCTGTGACCCCTGCACCTTCCAGAGGACCCTCCCTTGATCCAGTGAGGCTTCATGGGGGCATCCAGATGTAAATTGTGCCAAGATGATCCAATTTGGAGCCTTCACTGTAGCAATGTATGTACTATGACATGAATAGCAGATTACAGTGCATAATGGTGAATGTTTACTCTTGAATTGTGAATACACTAGTATGTTCATGTAATAAACTGACCTGGGCTTAGGAGGGCTTTAAAATATTTCAAAGCACGAAGATCAGTCCTTCCCGTTATCTTTTACGAGCCCCAGTGAGGATGCTGTGACATCACCCGGCCTGTGTGCGTGGTGCTTAGTCTTCCTCCTGCTCACATTCAGACTGCATTGTTGGAATTTTCCATGGCTGCAGTGATCGATCCTCATCACATTGCTCATCATTCCATCAGACACTCCCACAGTGGGTTCTTATCGTTAATGTATGTTTTCCAGTGAGTTTTGTCTAAATTTCAGTGCAAGAGAATTTCAAAGGGGATGAAACTGCAGTGCTTAAAGAAAATTATGTAAAGGATTCTAGTGTTTAAATATTAGCTCAAGTTTCAGAACTGAGCTGAGAAACAGGTCTTATGCTCTGCAGTGTCTGTGGTCCCTGGAAATCCTCCACACAGCAGCTGCAGCTACTGAGACTGCTTCCCCTCTGGCATCCAGGGCTGTCTCTAGCGTCTTGGGAAGGTGGGTTTTCTCTGCAGTGTTTCTCTCTGCATCCATCCTCACTCATTAGCTTCGGATCCAGTCTGCAGGTGAGATGGAGCAAGGCTCCAGAGCTGCTCACACAGAGCTGATGAGGGCTGGGTCTGCCCTCCCCAGTCAGTACTCAGGGCCCTGGAGGGGGAGAGGATGTGGGCAGCTCCTGTCCTCTGCTCACAGCAGAGGTGGTCTCTCCTCCCTCAGTACCAGGGGAGAGGCTGCCAAGGAGCTGAATCTGGGAATGGTTTTGAGTGCAGGATCAGAGGTCTTTCTCTCTCTCATCTCCATTATAGGCATTCTAGGGAGTAGTATTCAAAGGAGTTAGCAATATAATGAATTGGATAAGGAATCTCTTTTGCTGGTAAGAGAATGATAAAACTGTGTGACATCAGAATTATTCTTTGTTTATAATCTATCAATTTCACTTTGCCTCTTTGGGTTCTGATGCCATGATGTCAGTTTTATTTCACAAGGATCATTGCATGTAGTATAGCATACACAGTTCTAATTAGAAAATCTAAAATCTAAAATGCTCAGAAATTTGAACTATTTTGAACAAATACTGCTATGATCATCCAAAAGTTTCAGATTTCAGAGAATGTGGAATTTAGAGGTATTTCATATCTGGAATTTAACTGTTGACTTTGTTGTTCTGATAAAGGCAGTAGAAATATCCTCAAGTCCACAAATCCCTGAAAACTGAAAGTCTTCTTATGTTGAGCATTTTGGACACATGGGATACTCATGTTGTAACAGCAATATTTCCTCACTCACTCTGGTCACAATGTGCTAATGTAGTTTCAGCCATTCTAATAATAATAGCCGCCTGCGCTCCTGTTCTGCTGAACACAGGCAGAAGAGCTCCTGGGTTTGCTTCTCAGAAATCATTAAATGACAGGATTTCCTGCCCACTACAGAAGTGCCTTCCACAGGGTAGAAAGAACTAAACAGCTTTGGTGAGTGTTAAAGCCGAGTGTGATGCACAGCCTGAGTAATCAGCTAACAAAACTGATTAAATCACATAAAACCAGTAACGTCATTGCGCTGACAGAAAGGAATCCCCGGCCTACTGAGCCTGCAGATGTGTTCTTACAGAAAAGACACCCGTCCTCGGTGAGCAAAGGAAACAGCATTTGCTGCACATCTTCCTCCCTACATTCGTCTTGAAAATGAAGCAGCCGTCAATATCAGCGAGCTGTTTTTCCCAAAGGAAAATAGGAGTTTTCCCACTTTTATGTCACACTGACAGACACGCCATGGAGCATGGTCCCAGGGCTCCCCTGCACAGTGAGGAGGGGGAGCAGCTCTTTCTTCATTGGGCCCATCCTCTCATCTGATGATTCCCGGGGCTCTAAGGAAGATGCATCTGGGTTATAGAACTAAGAAGAGGCTCAAGAGGCTAAAAAGGTTAACATCCAAGAGAAGGAAAAGCAAGTTTTCTAAAGAAAGAGAAGCAACAAAAGATATAGTTCAATTCTGATCAAAATACTATTAGCATACTTCATAGATCTAGAGAAAACATTCTTAAAATTCATCTGCAGCCAGAAGACACCTAGAATAGCAAAGGCTGTCCTGGGCAACAAAGGCAAGGCAGGAGGCATCACAAGCTCTGACTTGAAATCATACTACAAAGTTACTGTAATAAAATCTGCATGGTACTGGTAAAAGAAGAGACCTGAAGATCAATAGAACAGTGTAGAAAATGCTAAAGCAACTACAAACATGCTCAACCATCTTATCTTTGACAGTGGTGCCCAACTCATTCACTCAAAAGAAGAGCCTCTGTATTAAGTGGTGGTGGACAAACTGGCTTTTCACATGTCGAAGACTAAAACTAGACCCATATCTATCACCGTTCACTAAAGTCAAAATGGATCAAAGATCTAAATATTAAAACATGAACTTTTTTTTTTTTTTTTTGGTACTGGGGATCAAACTCACGACCTTGCGCTTGCCAGGCAGGCACTTAAGCCACTGAGCTAAATCCCCAGCTAAAACATGAACTTTAAATCTAATCAAAGACAAAGCAAATAGAAATCTTGAAGACATAGGAGTAGGTAGAGAATTCATGAACAAAAATCAAACTGCAATGGAAATACTTTAAAGAATCAACAACAGTGATTTCATCTTAGTAACAAGTTTTTTCACAACAAACAAAATCACCAACAGAGTAAATACAAAACCCATGAATTGAAAATTTTTTTAGCTAACTGTCCCTCAGACACAGGGCTCCTATCTAGAATATTAAAAGATTTGAAAAAATTAAGCACCTCAGATTCAAAGATCCAATCCAAAAATAAGCATCTGTGATGAATACACACTTCTGAGAGGCAGAAATGCAAACAGCAAACAAATATATGAAAAAATATTCAACATCATTGATCTGAGAAATGTATTGAGCTGAGAAATGCAAATTAAACACACTGTGATTCCATCTCAGCCCAGAAGAATGGCTATCGTCAGTCACCCAACAACAAACGCTGCAGGGGCTGTGGGGAAAAGGATCCCTTCTCCACTCTTGGTGGGAGCATAGACTGGTGCAACTACGATGGAAATCAGGGTGGAGATTCCTCAAAAAACTAGGCTTAAAAGTCCCATTCAATCCACCTATTTCCCTTACGAGTATTTTCCAGAAGAATTGGAAACAACAGCAATATATGTGCACCAGTGTTTATAGCGGCACAATTTGAAATATTTAAATCTTGAAAACAACCCAAATGCCCATCAACTGAGGAATGGATAAAAAACATGGTATTTTTATACAATGGAGTACTACTCAGCTATAAAGAAAGATAAGCTTGAGGCTTTTATATGTAAATGGGTGCAACTAGATATCATACTCATAAGTGAAATAAATCAGATTCACACATGTCAACATCAGATTGTCTCCCTAGTGTAAGAAACTGAAAGAGTAAATAAGATCCAAAAGATATAATAGGTATTGTGAAAAGGAAAGAAACTGCTCAAAAGGAAAGAACAACTTGTATGAGAGAATGGAGAGGAGAAGGGAGGGGAAAAATACACATAAATAGACAAGACAGCTGAGACACTTGTACTACACATTCTATTAGTTTATTGAAAGGCATGGTTTGTGCTTATATTGTTTGATTAATTTTGCATGCCTTTATCTGATAATCTGAGCAACTTTTTTGAAGCAACAATATGCAATACAATAACCACTGCTAATTTCCTATCATCTTATTCTGAAACTCTATCATTTTGTTGTTTTCTTTTAAAAATTTTTGAAAAAGAGATAGAGCTTCACTTGGAAAACAGAGAAAAATTAAACTGTTTTTAGTTTTTACTTAAATCACATAAATTCACAAATGGACACCTTTTTGTAATTTTGTAGTATTTTGTGTACATCTTTTATATTCATTTAAAAAAAACTTTAATTAGCAAATGTTTGCAGTCCATGCAGTTTACAGCCTCTTAGGATCATTACATATACATGTTATGGTTCTGTTTTCGAATCCTCCTTTCTTCTCAGCTCTTCCCAACTCCTTCTCTGGTTGCTCCCTCGTCTTTTATGTAATAGTTGGTATTTTTCTCTTAGCTCGTTTATGACACAGAATGTTTACCTTGAAGACAGTTACTAGGATCCAGTACTGGCACGACGTTACTCCTCTCATTTCCCCTTCCCCTCCTCCTCACCCCTCTGCTCGCTCCCTGGGACCACTTCCCTATTGGATGACATCTCTCTCCGTGTTTTGTTGTGTCCATCCATTGTCATTTTTTTGTCCACTGCCTCACTCAAATGAGAGATGTCATATAGTATTTAAGCTTGTGTGTCTGATTCATTACACTCAATACTGCATTTTGCAAGTGCATCTATTTTCCTGCAAATGCCTTGAACATGTCGTTCCGTACAGTTCTGTAGTACTCCTTTGTCTATAATACCACCGTTTCCTCATCTAATCACCTGCTTCTGCAACTTAGCTATTAAGAGTTGTGCTGCTATACAAATTTCTATATGAAGACTGAAGCTCCTGGGGGAAGACACCTAGCAGGGAGACAGCTGAGTCACATGGCATTTCTAATTTCATTTCTTTCAGAAATCTCCATATAGATTTCCATGATGGTGGTACATTCCTGCCAACAATGCAGAATGGTATTTTTTTTTTTTTGCCAGAGGCAAGCCAGCATTTGTCAGTGTTTGATTTCCTAATGATTACTATTCTTTCCAGAGTATGATGGAACCTTAGTATTGTTTGAATTTGCATTTCTCTAATAGCTAGAAATGTTGAACATTTTTGCATGTATTTTTTTAACCATTTGTATTCTTCCTCTGTGAATTATCTGTTAATTGGTCCAGCCCTTTTCTTGACTGGGTCTTTACTTTTAGATAGTTTAATGTGTTTTGAGTTCTTTGTGTATTCTTGATATTAGTCCTCTGATGAAGAGTAGTTGAGAAAACCTTTTTCCCATTCTATAGATTTTCTCTTCATGCCACTGATTGCTTCATTTGCTGTATGGAAGCTTTCTAGTCTGACAAAATCTCATGTGTTGATTCTTGCTGATATTTCTTGTGCACTTGAGGTTCTGTTTAGAAAATCTTTTCCCAACACCTATGTCTTTCAAATGTTTTATCTATTTTACCTTCCAGGTTTATGCTACTTTGCTGAAATTGGTGATTAATTTAAGAAATTTTTCATGTAGGTTTTTGGGTCTTCTATGTAGAGTATTATCTACAAATAATGATAATTTGAGTTTTTTCCTTTTTTTTTTTTGCACCTGCGATCAAACTCATGACCTTGAGCTTATCAAACAAGGACTTAAACCTTTGAACTAAATCCCTGGCCCAAGTTTTTCCTTTTCTATATGAGTCCTTTTTATCACTTTCTCTTGCATAATTGCTCTGGGTAGTGTTTCAAGTACTATCTGGAACACCGGGGATGATAGTGGGCATCCTTATCCTGTTTCTGATTTGGAGGGAAATACATCTTGCTTTTCCCCATTTAGTGCAAGTGGATGGTTATAAATAGCTTTTGTCCTAGGGGATCTGGCCCTTCTATGCCTGTTTTCTTTAGGGTTTTCGTTATGAAGTGGATTGGATCTTTTCCAAAGCATTTTCTGCATTCATTGATATGACCATGTGGTTTTTGACCTTGCTCCTGTTTACATGATGTATTGCCTTTACAGACTTATGCCAAAATATCCTTGCAGCTCTGCGGTGACACCTACTTGATCAAGATGTATGCTCTTTTTAAAAATGTGCTTCACTTTAAACAAAAATAGTTTGTTGATGACTTTTACACCTATGTTCATTAAAGAGATTGGCCATCGTTCTTCTTTTTTAGTTGGGTCTTTACCTGGTTTTGGTATCAGGGTGATACTGGCTTCCATAAAAGAACTTGGGAGCACTCCATCACTTTCAATATCTTTGCAGAGCTTAAGGTTCATTGTGATATAAGACCCTTAAAGGTTCTGAGAATTCAGCTGTGAGTCCATCAGAGCTTTTTCAGTTGATAGATTATTTATTACTGAACCAATTTCATTCCTTGTTCCTGGGTTGTTAAGCAAATTTGTATCTTAGTTTTGGTAGTTTCTATGTGTCTAGGAATCTGTCCATTTCTTCAAAACTTGCTAATTTATTCCAATACAATTTTTCCAAGAAGTTGCTATCTTTTTGATTTGACAGTGTCTGTTGTAGTTTTACTTGTAATTTCTAATTGCATTGATGTGAGTATTTTATCTCTTTCTCACTGTGAGTCTTGCCAAAGGTTTATTTTATTTATTATTTTAAAGAACGAGGTCTTTGATTCATTGACTTTTTTCACAGTTAAGTCTGTTTCATTGATTTTTTTTCTCTCATCTATATTATATCCCTCCTTATTTTCAGTTTGAAGCTGGTTTCTTGTTGTTCCTCAAGATTTCTCATAAGGCTATTTGTTTGGACCTGCTTGCCTTTCCCAACGCAAGAATTAATTGTGATGAATTTTCCTTTTAGAACTGCTTTCACAGTGTTCCACAGCTTTTGCTGAATTGTGCATTATTATCAATAGCTTCCACGTTTAAAAAAAAACTGTCTTCTTTGTCTTCATCTGTGATCCATTGGTTGTTTAGGGGTATACTGTTAATTTTCCAGGAACTTTTTCTGTTTCCAAAGTTTATTGTCGTTTATTTCTGTTTAATATCAGAGTGGTTGGATACTATGCATGGGCAATTCAATTTTTATATTAAGCAGGCTTTGTGGGCTAGGGTGTGAAATATTCTGGGAAAAGTATCATGTGCTGCTGAAAAGAATATATACTCTTGTAGAGGGGCTACTGTGTATATATCTATTACACCCATGTGTTTCAGCTGTGAATATTTTAATTGGTTTTCTTAGTTAACCTATCTCTGCAAAAGTAGGGTGTTAAAATTCTTTATGAGGTGTTGGTTTTCATTTGAGCTTTGAATTTCAGCAGTTTTTGCTTTAGGAACATAGATTCCCCAGTATTCAGTGCATATGTGTTTGTCAATGTTATTTCTCCTTGTTGAATTGTTCCATAAACTAGTATGTAGTGGCCTTCTTTGTCTCTTCCAATCCAACTTGACCTGTACCATATTTGATATTAGAATTTCTACTCCTGCCTTTTGGTGCATGTAATTTTGTTTTCTAGCCTTTAATTATCTTAGTCTATGAATATATCTTTGGATTAGGTAACATTCTTGACTCCAAGGCATTGATGGATTTTATTTTTTTTCCAGTCTGCCAGTTTGTGTATTTTTACTGGACAGTTGAGGCCATTCATATTGAGAGTATTACTGAGATGCGTTGGTTATCTATTACCATTGCCTTCTTTATCTGTTTATATATCAATTGCTTTACTTTCTCTGCTGTTGTTTTGCTGTCTTTTATTCATTGACCTCACTGGTTCTTCTGTGTTTGTAGTTGTGTCCAATCTGGTATTTCTGTTGAAAACAGTGAGAGTTTTCTCTACAGCTGCTTTAGCACTATTATGCCTTGTGAGCTGATCATTTTTTACCTTATTTCTTCATGTATTTTGAATTATAGATTTGGCTAGTAAATTAATCTACATTGGAAGTTATTTGTCTTAGGACTCAAAATACTTCACTCCAAGCTCTCTGGCCATCAGATTTTGCTCTGAGAAGTCTGCTGTGATTCTAAGTGATTTATTTTTATATATATAATTTTTTGTTTTCATTTGGCTGCCTTTAAAATTCTGAGTTTTTTGCTGGATATTTGTGAATTTAATGAGGATGCACTTTGCTAAACTTCTTTCATTATAATGTTTTCTGAAATTCTATAAATATCACTTGCTTGTATTTTAAAATCTTTTCTTATGTTTGGGAAGTTTTCTTCCATCATTTTTGTAAGCAAGTTGATTAATCAATGTGTGCAATTTCTATACTATCTCTAAATCCAGTTCCCCTTAGATTGCCCTTCTTCTTGTTATCTGGCACTTGCAGGATAGTCTTCTCTTATTCTCTTGCTTCCTTTTGGTTTTCCTTTTCTTCTCTCTATTTTTTTTTTAGTTCTTTGCTATTTACCATAAGTCACTATTTTGTCCTCAGCATCAGATGTTCTGTATTCACATTGGTCACATTGAGAATACATGAATTCTATACTGTTTAGTTCTTTCTTTTGTTATTTTAAAAAGAGTAAAACAAAACAAAACAGAATAAAGAAGAACAAAACAAAACAATGCAAGCAACACAGGACCTCAAAACTAGACAATAGGAGATCAACAGTAGTTTCCATAATGTCTCTTGTTTTCTTCAAAATAGTTGTCTGTACCTTCACACACAATGAATTCAAACAAAACAAAATAGTATAAAACTGATCAAAACAAAAGAATGAAAGCATTATGGGCCTTCAAAACCAGACACTAGGAAAATCAACAATGGTTGTCATAATGTCTCTTGTTCTCTTCAAAATAGCTGTCCATACCTTCACATATATTGAAACCAAATAATAGAAAACAGACTAAAACCAATCAAAACAATGAATAAAAGCATTATTGGACTTCAAAACAAGATGATAGGAAGTCAGCAATGGCTACCATACTGTCCTGTTTCCTTCAAAGTAGCTGTTCCTACCATTACATATAGTAAAAGCAATTCTTGTAAACTCTATAGGAGAAGTTCTAGGCATGTGTGAGCCTATAGTTGTACATCAATCTTTTCTGTATTAGAGGGAAAAACAAAACAAAAGAAAACACAAGAAAAACAAGAAAAAAAGAGACAAATAAATAACAAGTAAAGAAGAACCCCAAACAGTAACAATGTAGGCTTTCAAAGCAACCTGGTAGGACCATAACAAAGGTTGTTATTTTGCATAGTTACCTTCAAAAGTGTTACCTGAGTAACTGTTGGGCATCATTTCTGATGCCCATTTTTGGATTGGGTCTTTGAATTTCGAGGTTCTGATTTTTTTTTTAATTCTTTATAAGTTCTAGACAGAAATTCTTTGTATGAGGGACTTTTTCCCACTCAGATATAGGCATGGAAAATTGATCTAATCCTGTGAATGCTAACCATTTTGTCCCGAGAACTAACAGAATTAGTAGTGCAATCATCTTAGCTATCTTAAGTGTGTATATATTAATATCTTTTTTCTTTTCCCTTCCTTCTTTTCTCTTTCCTGAATTATTTTTTTTTATTTGAAAGAGAATAAAACAAAAGGGGGCAATACAGAGCATATCAGAACAGGACAACATAGGCAACACAGTACTTTACATTAAGTCAGCTGGACATCAACAGTAGCTAACACCATATCTCTTACTCTGCTATAGTTGAGCATAGTTTCAAATACAATAATATCAAACATAACACAATAGTATAAAGCCATGCATAGAGTGAAAGAATTACAGGGCTTTCTGAACCGAATAACAGAAAATG
>PVJX010018118.1:0-37101 GCA_004027295.1 Dolichotis patagonum
AACAGATTCTATAAGGTTAATCAGAGTTTCTGGGTCCTTCGAGAAAGGGTGGTTCTGAGCTTTCCAGTTATAGAGATCAGAGAAAGAGAAGGGGGTGTACACAAACATGGAGCCCCCGCTCGGAGCAGTGACCTCCCATAATGGGCATGGTGGAGCTGCCTCGGGGCCCTGTTCCGGGGGGTCCCTCTGGTCAGGGATGACGA
Source organism: Dolichotis patagonum (assembly GCA_004027295.1). Lineage (NCBI taxonomy): Eukaryota > Metazoa > Chordata > Mammalia > Rodentia > Caviidae > Dolichotis > Dolichotis patagonum. The sequence continues at coordinate 204 of PVJX010018118.1, forward strand.
TGGGTTCGGATAGGACTAAGATGTGGTGGGGAGGGAACGGTGGAGTCGGGTTGAGATTCAGGGACAGGGTACGGAGGTGGGAGCAAAGGAAGAATATCCAGTGGGTCAGAAGAGTCTTCATTTGGAGGCAGGACTGGAGGTGCACTGGATCTAGAAGCCACTTCTTTGGCCTTTGTCTTCAGCTTGAGAGCTGCCAGAACTCCATCCTGAGGGGTTTTAATCCATGGGGGAGCATCATAGATTATGTCTATCTAGATCTGAATATAGACAATTTGGTCAGGATGAGCAGGAGGCCCAAATACATACTGGCGGACCGCCTGTGCGGTCCCCATGTCAAAGGACCCAGAAGGAGGCCAGACTCCTTGGGTCCCCAGAGGCCATTCCTGTGTGACGAGGGTTGTTAATTTACCTTAATGAACTTTTTCCCCATATCCCTCAGCCCGCTGCTTAAAATTTTTAAAATGGGCAAGCACAAGGCTAAGAGGAATGCTGAAGACAGACCTGTTTTGTCCCATAGTCAATGAGATCGCTGACTTGCTTTCTCTGCTAGGAGAATCAAGGGACAAAGATAAGGTTAGGCAGAAGAGACTAATTATTAAAGAAGCTAAGAAAATGATTAATATTGCTTTTGCCCGCTTTGGACTCGTGGAAGGGGTTCCTAGAAGAAAATGTTCTGTTAGATTTGGGAGGCCGAAGGGGGAACAACTAGACCACATAGACACAAAGACAGACACACAAGACAAAACAAGCTGCAGCAAAATAGCCTTTGCTCAAAAATACAACCAATTTTAAGATTTCTGGAGGAACGCAACTAATCAACCAACGGGACGGTTCCCTACCCGAGGCAGAGCCACAAATGGATGGAGTCCATCCCAAAACCAACTGACTCTGTCTCCGGGAGGTCCCTGCTCCCAAATTGAGGGCGTCCCCTCTCAAAGGTACAAACTGACCGTGGTCCAAACAAACCCTCCAGAGTACTTACTTTTGAATGTTCAGAAATGAGTCTGGGGTCTTGCTTCCATCCCGGATGAGCCCCCAAATGTGATAGCTTGGACCCCAGAATAAAATCCAAGGAAGCAAGAAGTTTAATTTGGGGAGCAAAGGCTTTTATTTCAGGCGGCCTGATGGCGCAGTCTCCTCAGGATCGACCCAAAGACTGCGCATCTTACAGCTAAGGGAAATGGCTTTTAAACCTAAAAACCACAGGAATGCAGTTACTGTTGACACAGCTAGATAGAAGTTGGGTCACATAGAACTCCCCGTGATTTTTTTTTAGGTTAAGTATTTCTCAAAGATCAGCATGACTTGCATTTTATGGTAGACCTCCGGAATTTAGGACAGACCACCGGGGAGGGCAGGGGGTTGTGAGGTTGATTTCCAGTAAAACAAAACTTAAGCAAGAAACCAAAACTTAGACCTTTTTGGGAAATGGGTGGCACATACAGAACAGAATGGTGGCACTTAGGTTAGCCTATAACAATGCTCATCCAAAACATCAAAGAGTTTTTATTTCTTTTCCTCTGCATCTCTTTCCAAGTTACAGATTTACCTAAAGCTTATCCTTTTCATAGATTTCATACATTTTTATGGCCCTATGGCTTTTTCTGCATATTTTATCTTGATGATATTCTCCTGATCATCTCTGGTAGAATGTAAATTTAAGGACAAGTATTTTTGGTGGGTCTACTGCAGTGGTATATTACTATGCTATTACTGGAGCCTGAGACTATTGAGCAAATTGTTGATTTAAAAAAGAAGAAGTGTTACAGTGTGAGAATTTATTTTTTTAGCCATTTATGAACTCCACTGAATAGCTTCTAAGTAGAATATTATTGGGGCATTGATAAAGCTGTGATTCTGAAATAGGAAAAGTAATGTAAGCATATTTGTATATGCTTTGCTTATTAAGCGGAGTATGTATTGAAAGAAAAAACTTTTTTTATCATATTGACGATGAACTCACTGTAGTCTTGAGACTGTTAAGAGTGTTATTCATGGTTTGAGAAACAGAGATGTTGGAAAGACTGAATGGTGAACACTAAGAGAAGTGCACACTAAGTGTTGTCTAATTTATCATTTATAAGATCTATATTATTAATCAATATTATATTTATTAAAAGTTAACTGTAATTCTACTTAGCTAATATTTTTCCAAATTTTATATTTGTGCTAACCATAGCTTTGTTACAGCCTTGTAAGTTAACTACCTTGAAATATTTCTTTAAAATGACTTCACCAGCATGATTTATCATCCTTAGCTTCCTCTTTCTTTAAAGAGAAACTTTATACTTACTAAAAATACTCTTAACAAACACATAAGATGGTAACTGGAAGTAATAAGCCTTCTGTGGTAGAACATGCTATTCAACCCTTATGTGTTTGCATGTTTTTCTCCACATAAAGGCACTATAATGAATACAGAAAAAAGAGATGTCTCTTTTTCACTAATAAATTTAAAAATCATTACTAAGAAGTGACACCATCTAAAAACCTGAGATGTAAGCACTCAGCTTCCATAAAAAAAATTTGAATTTTAAAAAATTATCTTTTGTATTATACTTGACTGACACAATCATTCAATACAGGTGAACAATTTGAGAACCAGTTGTATAGATTCAATTGTTGACAAAATGTGGTGACATTAATCACAGTGTCAGAATTATGAGCATAAACCAAATGTATGGATTTCTAGTGGACAATTTATTATATCACGCAGGTTGTTAAAATTAGTCAAATTGCATGTGATTTTTATGTAACATGCTGTACTATTTTTAATTACTGTTAATAGCTATCTTTTCAAATACAACTTTGTGGTCATCTAATAGAATTTTGTAGTTGGACATGAGTTTTGAGAGCATCAAAATGAACACACATTACTTTCATAATCACTCAGTAAATTTAAGATATGCATTTTTAGTCACAAATCAATCTTAGCCAGTTTAATACACTTTCAAGAAATGATGACATGTTCTTACAAGTCTCCACAAAGTGCACAGTTATTGTCCCCTAGGCTATGCCTTCTATTACTAAAACATGAAAAGTCAATTTTATTTGTGTTATTTTTGTGGCTGATTATTAAATGTTTAGTTAATATCATTAAGGATAATGAGACAAGAATTAAATCTATTTGCTTTGAACATCTAAGTAGAATTAAACTAAAACTAGCTGAGCAAAAACCTAAGCCATGATGATTCTATAAACATGATTATTCCCACATAAATAACTGAACCTGACGACTTTCTATTGTTTCCTTACTTATTCATATTAATTGTACTTGTAAACATGCCAGCAATTATACTGTACTACACAGCAAAAAGTCTGCTCAGACAAGCATAATTAAATAGAACCAAGCAAAGAACATATTTTTGTCTTGTTATAAATATATACAAAATGAATAAATTCAAAATAGTACATTGTTAGTCTGTTATAATTTTTGCTAGCATTTAGCAAGAGATATTAAAAATTAAAGAGGAAGTTAAAAGATATTTCTATGCTTTTTTATACACAATTTTGCATATGAAACTTAATATTTTTGGAAAATAATTTCTATAGAGAGTAAAATTTCCACCTAACTTGACTATTGGTGATATATGCTTGCTTGTTAATCAATTATATAAATTAACTAAAAAAATACATGATTATTACTGAAGTTTGTCAGTCAAAAATGCTTTCCAACTTGTTAAGATAACTTGTAATTAACTTCAAAGCTTCTCTAAAATTGAATCAACAAATGGTCATGAATATATTTTCAACAGAAAGAGATAGATTTAGTTCCTGAATGATTTCTGTACTGCATTCTTTTATACAGATTTTGGGTTTTAGAACACATGTGTTATTTACAATGAAAATCAATTTCCTTACTAAACATTCTGTTCTTCTCAACTGAAACTTAATATATGGAACATAATTTTAAGTGTCTAGATTAATGTCTATCATAGTTTTCAATGCTTATATGTCCCTTATAACCTTTAAAGAATACTCTAATTTCTCTAACATGATATGGCAGCTCCGGGAGAATGAGATATGTTGAAGAAGCATTGAGATTCCATGTCCTCTTCATCTGGCAGTTCATCTGTAATAATTTTTATAATAGCTGATCAACCCAATTAAATCATTTTTTCTGATATATGTAAACCCCTCTGGCAAGTTATTTAAAATTGAGAGACTGTACACACCTCAGTTTGTCACCAGTCATTCAGATATATAGGGCAAAAATTCAAAGTTGTAATTGACATCTGAAATATGCATAGCCATGTGAGATTAAGTCTCTTACATTTGGTGGAATCTTTGACACTGCAAATAGAGTCAAAATTTAGTCAGCTAGTAGGGCAATCGGCTGGTGGTGGCAAGGGTACAGCTTTGTGCCTAAGGAGAAACTTCCACACATCTGAACAGAATGCTGTGCTAAATGAGGTAAAAAATACTATTCCTTTAAACTCTGTCATCTCAATTATTTGGAAAAAAAGTAGAAAAGTTGTTGAATTTAGATTTGTTTTGCTAGTTCTTTTTTTATTATGAGGACTTCAGTGTCAACTTTCTAGGTCTTTAGATGTATGACTTATTTTGATAGTTCCTTTGAGCAAAAACTGTTCATCAAATTATGGAGATAGAGTTAGCACAATACCTTTGGGAATACAGGAAATTGCATAGTATGGCTAGAAATACAGTTATAAAATGGTGTTTCAGTGGAGGAAAGAAATTATATGTCAACCAGAAATCATATTATGCAAGTCTGATATGATTGTGGTGAGAGTGGAAGACCAATAAGGATTTTTCACAGAGTAGTGGCAAAATACAGAAAGCAGGAAAAAAAGAGAAAGATGGAAAAGAGAAAGTATGGAAGAAGTGAATGGATTATAGGTAATTATATTTAGAGCAGATGTTTTTATGTAAGCTGCCTTGGGCAACTGTTGGGTCTGTTGTACAGATCTACTTTTCCATCTGGTCAGGGCTATCTTAGTTTGTATCTTTTTTTTTCCATATTTATATGCACTGATGATTAACCAGTGCTTCCCATCCAAATTCCACTTAAAATTAAAAATAAGAAATTGAGACAGCAATGTTTAAGGATTCAGAATTTAGCATTCTGACAATGTCACTGAAGAGTATTACACTATGAGCTTACTGAGCACAAAACTTCTGAGATAGTGCCTTAATCTGTGAGTTTGTGCAAGCTGAAAACCTCAAAATGAACATCATATTATGTTTGTGTGCCGTGTTCACAGATAGAATGGTCTGAAATTTGTCACTTGTATATGTGTAAGAATGAAATCTCAGCATATGTTGACAGTTTGTTTCAGTTATAAGGCAAACATTTCCCAAGGATGTACTCTAATGACCAGATCTTTGGAAGTTATAGTGGATTTCCTAAGTTTGGTACAAAATAGTACACCATTCTAATGAAGAAAAAGATACTAGAAAATATTACCTTTTAACACTGTATCCATAATGTAAGTCAAAGTACAATGCTTTTAGAGTGTAGTAGAATATACTGAATCTTGATATGAATATCTTTTTTCAAATTTTGCTTTATAAAGAACAAATTGTTATTAAAAATGGGACTCATTTAAGTAACGAATTAAACAAATGATTCTACATAATTGTTATAAAAATTATATTGCATATTGTATATCAGTCTGATCAGAGAACATGTATTAGATCATAATAATCTTCTAACATTCAGAAGAATCATAATATTTCTGAGAAATGCTTTATTTAGAATTTAAAGTCTTAAATTTTTCAGAAATTAATCTTATATCAATTAAATAATTGAAGTATCAAAGTTGCAACTTTTAAAAATGATATATATCTGGCCTATCTCTCCAATTTTTATATTATTACCTTTATTATGCTTTTTATTTAGTATTTGTAGATAAAAGTAATATAGATTATGGAATACCTATTTAAATAATCAATTGTACCTGTTTAACAACAATTCAAAATCTTAATGATCATAATACTTTTGGAAAATGATAGAACCCAGTGATTTCTCATAATTTCTCTAATTTACAGAAGTGTCAAATAAGGTCTAATATTTTAGTATATTGATCTCCTCAAAAACAAATTTCTAAAAGTTTCAAAATATTTACCACATAGTTACTTTTTATTTAACCATTTTTTAACAGATTGCAGTGAGACTAAAATAAAATTTTATATTTGTATTACCAATTGTGATTTATAGTGAAAAGGAAATGATATTTTTAATAAAACTTTATAACTTAAAAAAAGCCCATTGTATTTATTTTCTTGATAAAGAAGATCTGAGCAAATAGACTGCAATACAGTAAAGGAGTTGGAAAATTTCTGTGAGGATTCAAAATAAACATTTTCTGGAGCTCAGTTGCAATCAGGTAACATACTAAAGAATTCCATCTAAAAGCATCTTGCATAACTGAAGAGTTATTTCTTTTAAAGCATATTCATGCCTGCAGTCAGATATCTGCCCATAGATGTTTATCTACTTGTCTTCAGTAAAAATGAAAGAAAATTAAGACAATTTTTACTAGCAGCATATATTAACCTTCTGTTGCCTGCTATGAAGAAGTCTTCAAGCATGTGCACCTGCAGATGGGAATGCATTGGCAAGATTCTCCTGCTGAGGGCCAACATCAGTAAAATAGACTGGGCTGTTGATATTTAAATTGGAGTAATCAGGGAGATTACAAACAAATAATGATACTGAGGGCAAATTAATGACACTGACACTTGGCAAAAAGTTGTGTTTTGTTCTGAATTACTTAACATTACTTTGGAAAACTGAAAAGAAATCAAATCTATTAATTGTCTAAAACAGACTTCTAAAGACTGAATGTGAGTGAGAGAACTGGTATGAGAAAGAATCCAATAGAACCTTGTCTGTCAACACTTTAGAGAAGCAACACATATAGAATAGACAGCTAAACAAAAGCAGATGATTGGATATCCATGAGATATATAATATAACCAAAGCTTTTTCAAAGCACATTCTACTACATCTCAACTTTTTTTTCTTTTTAGTTGGCATGTATTGATTTAATTGATTTATCTTTTCTTATACATCTCAAGATGATTCCCCAAATAACAGCTAAAATCTTAGTTTATCCCAACCTTCCTGTGCATTCTACCCTAAGTCAAGGTCATCTAGTGGAAGTAGTTATCCACATGTAATCTACCTATTTACATTTGTGAAATACCTGGAGAATACTATACTTGCATTTTTAGCACTTCTAAGGAGTAAACTCTCAACCAGCCTTGGATAAATTTAATGTATTCAGTTCAGAGCTATAAAACTTCGTTCTTTAAAAACAATTAAAATTCCATAGTGGTTTTCATATTAAGTAGCAAATTTCTTATTTTTAAATCAAATAAGCAGTGGTTTGGCTGAAAAGAAATCTCCATTATTTATCTCTGCTAAGGAAAACTTTGGCTGGGGGGGCTTGCTTTTCAAAATCATATTGCTAATTACTTAGGAGATTTCACTAGCAGAAATCATTTGGATATATTTAACTGGTGATGGGGTCTGCCCTAGTAGAGGAGAAGGAGAGACAGTTGGTAAGCAACAATAAGACAGTTTTCCAGCTTCCATGATGGCCAGGAATTTTTAAAATATTAGTGCATTACTATTCTACATTTGAACCTTCAACTTCTGCTTCTGAATTTGGAGTAAAACTTTTGCCCTTTCTCCTAATCTAAGTCCATCTACCTGTACTGATTACAGTCAATGTTATATTCTCGACAACCTGGTTTAATGTCTTCTTTGTCCACTGAGTAGTTATAATATACAGACATTACAATTTTCTTCATCTGAACTGCAACAAAATTAGAGATAACCATGGACCGATATGTTAACTTCTGAGAAAATCACACACATAGGACAGGATACCCACCAGGTGCCGAACTGTAATTACTAGCAGGCCAAAGCTCTTCCCAATTGCTACTCTTTTGACAAAGGCACTTACCATACTAAATGCTTCAGTCTTTTGTAGCTTTATTGGTGGCTAAATCTGAAGCTAATGGTTAATACGAAGTGTATTCATTCATTACAATATTTTTCTTTACACTTTGTGTTCTAAATCCTGGTTCAGATTTCTTCCTTATCTCAATATTGTGAAAATACTCTCCTATTTTATCTGCATTGTTTTGTAGATCACCTGCCACTGGTTTTCCATGTGGTGAAACAGAAGTCAGTTTTAAATGACACAATTAAAAATACAAAATTCATAAACAAAGAATGAAAAAAAGGTACCCATTTAGAAAGAAGCAAAAAATGAAGTAAAAAAGCTTACCATGGAAAGGTAAGCTTTGATTTGTATCTTGATACTTCAAGAAACTGAAGTAACAAGAAATTACCTAAAAAACACTAAAGCAAGAAACCATTCATACATCTAAATGCACTAGAAGGGAGCAGTATTATTAGAAAGCGACAGAATCTATACTAACGGGGTAAGGGCCTCCCCTGAGGACTGCATCTGTGAGCAGGACAACCAACGCCTGAGCAGCGGGCTGGCCAGGAAGGTAAGGGACGTGAACATCCGTACTCCTCTCACTCTCGCCATGGGGCGCACACTGATGATTGTTTTTAGCTACAGACCCTTAAAGCCACAGTAGAGATCAGTGTCCTGGGCATACAATTCTACAGAAGGGATAAGAAAACAAATGCAAAAAAGCAGAATAACTAGCACAGCTTGCAAAGGAAATAGGCCTCGGTTTATAATATGCAAGAGCTTTGTGTATGAGAAAATTAAATGAATTAAAAGTTTTTGGAAAAAGTTTTAATTTACCACATTTATAGACATGATTGATCTATCAAACAGGACCAAACTACAAGTAGAAAAAATTCAAAGGATATCCAGATGGTGAAAGAAGACTAAAGAAGTATTTAAAAATGGCTGTATATAACAGCTATAAAAGTGAAAACTGGAAATTAGAAATAAACTATGGAAGGCAAAACAACTTGGAATATTTAAGGTTTTAATGTGATAGGTGAATAATGAGACACATACAGGTATTGTGGAGTGAAAATAATAGGGTTTTTTTTGTAAGTCATAGACTGAATTATATAAAAAAATTGTGACCAGAAGGTAACTAGGCTAGAGGCAGCTTTCACAATTTTGACTTAATATGTGTATATTCTGAGTACACAGATTCTCTAAGGGACTTATTATAAGTAAATGTAAGTGGAGGGCCAAAGACTGGACTTACGTGGGTGCTCATAAAGTACTGAGTGTTAGAAATCCATTGAGATGGTAGACAGCATTACCAGACCATACTGGAAAGAAAAAACACATATGAGTGGGAAACCTAGTACAATAAATGATGGCACAGTTATTAACATTGGTGACCATATTCATATATGAAATACCTTCACTGATTTCCTTTAAATTACTAAATTATTTCACTAGTTGGGTCTCTGTTCTAATGAGGTACACACGTAATGATGGGAGAATAGATATATTAACAAATATCTTAAAACATTAGAAAGAATATCATAAGTGTACATAGTATTGAACCACATAAATTATTGAAATACTAAAGAATTCTTAAGAATATTCTAGAGGGCCTAGAATATAGCTCAGTGGTACAGAATCTATCCAACATGCATAGGACCTAGGGCTAGATATATAGCAGCACAAAATAAAACACAGCAACACAAATGTGTGTATAGCTTAATTTTACATTATCTGTAAGAGTACTTTTTCAATAATTATAATATGTAGTCTAATTCTTTGTGTAATGTGGAAAAGATGAATTATAATTAAAAATTCATAGTTGAGTTACAAACTTTCAAATAGTTTTCAGCTGGGCTTTGAATGAATGACATTTACTATCACCTAATATTTGCTGAATAGAAAGTAAGTCAACAAATCTTATAGTTTAAAAATATATAACAGTGGCAGCATGTTATCAAATAATTTCAATTTTACTGTTGTCTCTGCTAGCATTAGACTTGTGATATATGGATAAAATTATTGTACTACAATAATAGGTCACAGTTATTTAATTCAAGGAATTTCACAAGTTATACAAGTCAATTTAAAATCATTACCATATATTCATTTATTTTTCAGCATTTCAGCTTCAGCCTAATTTATCTTTCTTTTGAGGATAAAAGGTAATAGGGATTCTTTTGGTCTTGCTTTGTTTCAAAAAACAATGACATATATATATATATATATATATATATATTTAATGCTCATATGAATTTTAATTTAGAATATCTCAATAGCTAATAAGGTGTACATAATTTTGTGGGAGGAAAAATAATGAAATCTGGTTACAAACAATACAAGCAACACAAGTAAGATGATACGTGTAGAAATATTAGCTTAATAAAAAGAAAATATAGAATGCCTATATTTAAGCTGTAATTTCTCCTTAATTTTTTTCTTACTTTTAGGCCCTACTTTAGCAAAATTACTTGCTAGGAAATAATCCTACATTTTAAAAAGATTGCCTAAAATTAAATTGTTATCTTTCTTCCACCTCAAATCTCAAAATTATCAACAGATAAAATTTGTATACTAGGTATCTCTAGTATTTTAAGTGGATAATACATAGAAAATTCATTGAATCAATCACTTATTAATATTTTAATAGTACAAATATGGATATACAAATAGGTATCACAAGTTTATTATTTTGGCAAACAGAAGTAGAAATATTTTACTAATTTATTTTGCTTTTCAATATTAGTTATTTGCTTTTTTGTTTTGGTACATTAATGTCTGAAAAATGTGGAAAGGTTAAATGAAACTAAAAATTATTTTAAAAATATTTCATTCAATGTAATTTTAAAAAAGCATCTGATTCAGCCTTTAAATTTTTATGCAGGTTCTTCCATAGTCAACTATAATATTGATCAATGTAAGCACCTTTCTATCCCTGCTCTCTTCACATGCTTTTCAAAATTATTTTTCTTTATGATTTAGTATTTCTTTTTTATACTGATATCTACTTCTTATAGTATACAAACTATTATGCTGCAATAGAAAGCCAGTGATTATGATAGCATGGTAGTGACAAAAATCTTCTATCTTTAAAGATAGTGAGAAAAATATTTTGAACTTACTCATAGTAATTAGGAATCTGATTACATTTTTAAAAAATTCAGTTCCAAAGTAGGCTCTACAGAAAGTAAATTCAATATAATAGCAGGCTTTCAAAAGTTGAAAATATGTTCAAAGTTTAACATATATTTTAAGATATATGTTAGAGATGTATTTTAGAGATATACTGAGGAAACTGAAATCCTAAATTACAATTTTTGAACTTTTATATTAAAGAAATTTTCCCATTTTGTTATTTCTGAGATAAGCTAAGTAATGAGAAAAGCAAAAATGCCAGAAATAAATGGAAGGAATAGGAATTATTTCATGTTAAAAAAAACCACTGTATTAGTCGACTTTCTCATTCTTGGGACAAAATACGCAGAATCCACAATTAAGGTAAAAAAGATTTGGCTCACAGTTTTGTAGAACCCAGTACCTGGCCGGCTTGCTCCGAGGCAGGACCATCACAGCACAAACCATGGTGGTGCAAAACTGTACACTCTATGGTAGTCAGATATAGTAAACCCTGCCAGGACCTCATCTCGGTCCAGTGAAGCTCGTATTTGTAATCTCAGGGGGAAATTGTTTGGAATTCGAGTGTGTTAATTCCAGTCTTTCACTTCCAGGGCAACCCGTGGTGCAAACAAAAACACAAATACATATGAAATGGTGGAGAGACAAGGGGTTCCTAAACCCCAGCCAGAATCATGGCTCACCAGATTAAAGGCCTCGACCCGAGGCTGAATCTGAGTTTTATTAATTCGTACAGAGGGAAGTGACTCAGGGATGAGTGACTGAGAAAAAGGCAGGAAGTGTGTGAGTGCTGTGAGCGGGGCTATGTAGACTGCCTAACATCACCTCTGCAGTATGCAGAGAGATACGTCGGAAGAGTAATTTGCACATCACAGATTGGGGCAGTATCTAGTGTGTTGGGGTCTGTGCTTCAGTTCTGATGTGTAATCCTTATGCCCCGAGATGTCACAGTCTCTTTGTTGGAGCTCAGTCTCAGTTGACAAAGTGGAGCCACTTGGCCTAACTCGCACATAATACTTGGGAACAGTGCATCTCTGTCTTGTCACGGGGCTTCAAAACTACCCATCAGCCCCGCAGATAGATCCCTTTGCAGTCCTTAGAGCAAATGGAGGGGTTAAAGAAACATCCTAGCAGCTCTGTACTTAACAGAACGCGGAAGTAGGGCCAAGAGCTCTTCTTTCAATGAGGGCTGCCCAGGTAATCCCCCACAGACAGGAAGCAGAACCAATAAAGAAACCCAGGAAGAGACATGCTCTCCCAAAGCATATCTTTAATGAGCCATCTCCTAAAATTGGGCCTTCGACAGTACATTCAACTATGAAATCAGCATTAATTAACTCATGCATACAAATTCCTCTATGATCCAATCACCTCTCCAGCATCTTTAAATACAGTTAAGATGAGTGACAATCAAGTTTATCAGACGCAACTCGAATTCTTTAAATCACTTCTCTTTAAATCATGCTCAATCTACTAACACACACAGTGTCATAATAATAATTCTACCTAACAGATTCAAGCATCCTGTATTCAACTAAAAATATAACAATCTCTCTTCCAACATTTCCATAGTTGCAGCATTGCTCAAAAGTTCAAATTAACTCCTTCGGAGACCCAAGGACATCTCTAAACTGTGAATTGGAAAACTTCAAAAGGAAGTTACTGAACTGTCAGATATAATAGAACAGGTTAAATATCTGCATTTTAAAAATGAGCAAGAGGGTGATTGAAAGGGGTAGGATGGAGGCTAGGACTCCAACCCAGCCATGAAAGCATCAATTCTTGTAGTACTATGTCTATCATCTGGGGCACATAGTAGAAAGGTAAATTTCAGTGAGGTTGGGTATCCTCAACTCTCAGGTCCCGGTGTTTGTGTCCCGCATGGGTTCTCTCTTGGGATCGCTTTTGCTCTCAAATTTTAGCTTTCCTGGGCAGATGTCATGCACTCCTGATATTTCCAACTTTCTGAAGATTCCAGGGAAGGACTGGTCTCATTTCCAGTTTCATGCACCCCTATCTCAGAACCTCCTGGCAGACACTCTGAATCCGCCACATATTTTTTCCTGGATTCTCAGGTCTTTTAAAATATGGATGGAAACCTCTGTAACCCATGACTCCTGTGTCCTATGTGCCTGATAGCACACTTTGCTGGCAGCCACTGTACCAGTGTCAAAGCAGCCCGAGTGCCTGCATGAATCTGAGTCTTAAAATGAATCCTGATTTTTCATCTGTATATATGATCATTAACTTTATATCTTGTAATAATAAATAAATAATAAATAATGTAATAAATAAATAAATAAATTCTGGAAAAATAAAGGGCACAGGGTGGAGGAAAGAAGCAAAAATAATTGAAATATATTATGTACATATACCAATTCCCTATAGTGAATGTAATCATTTTGTGTGGCAAATACTTACTAATCAAAGTCAAAAAGAGAAAAAAAAAAACCCAAGGATCCAATTGCTCAACAAGCTTTCGCTAAGACTCAAGTTAAAGGTTCACACTTTTGTATCCTGGAGACTGTGATTGGCGGGGTCCTTCTGATTTCTGAGATGCCCTCAAGGCATCTTTTTGTGTCAGTTCAAAATATTCAGTACCTTTTGAAAGATGATAATCTCTTCAGCAACTATATATCTTTGGCTTATGCTTGGTTCAATTCAAGCCAGAATTTAAATTTTAAATTCTTTCCTGCTTTACTTTTTATTTCTGATTTTAACTGCAAGTCTGGCTAAAAGCAAACGTCACAATTTATGCCTCAGCAAGAATGTTGGATTGCCGTGAAAGTTCCTTTTCCAGATCAATTGGTACGCCAACTTTAAACTGAGCCTCAGGGAAAGTCTTAGGAGTAGGCAGAATTCTTTGCCTGAGTGTAATGTGCATGACCTCCAGTCCAATTCCCAACACAGTCCTTAATCCAATTCTAAACTTCAGGAGCCAGGGCTCTCTCTACCCTTCACAACCGTGGTCTTCTGAGCTCCAACAATTAGATACTCTAGCTGTCATCCATCAGGTTCTACTTTTAGATTTGTGCTTTCTTTAGGCTGCATCGCCTACATTTGCCTCTTGCCGCACAAGAGGATTTGCGGAGGACAGAGACATAGGCAGTAAGAGAATTTCCAAAGACCACAGTAAGAAAAGACAGGATTAGCAAGCAAATTTCCTGAGAGAGCATGAGCAGGGAGCAGGGTCAACTCACTTTCAAGGGGAAATGGGCAGTCCAGAAGAAAGCAGTAGGTCACTTTGGTCTGTGCCTGGGAAAAACAAGGAAATGTTTTGAGAGACTCTGAGTGTGCTGTGGCTATGGCTCAAAAGACCTGAGGAAGACTATCTAGGATGGGGTAGGATCAGACCATCTTTGTTGTGATTAAACACTGCTGATGCTCTTATGGTAGTCTCTGGACAGATATGTGGTGACCTAAGCTTTTAAGACAGGAATGTTAATGGCTATTTTGCTGCAAGTTTCTGAGACATCACATTTGAAGGTGAATATATGATTCTGATATACAACCAAGTGGAGGGTAAAATGGTATTTTCCTGTTTGTTTACTTAAAATTCTACATATGTTTCTCCCAAAAACTAAACCAAAATCCTTCTGAGTGCATGGTCGGCTATAGTCATAGCAGTGTTACCTATTAGACACAATCTTCTGTAGTAGTCAAAGCTTTCCTCATACTGGGGCACCAGTACCCAACACCAACACCTTGAAGGAGGAGAGGGCTACTTTCATTCATGCTTTGAAAGTTTCAGTTCATGGTCAGCTGGCTCCAAAAACAATATTGAGGCAGAAGGGTACAGTAGAGCAAAGCTGTTCAATTCACAGTGGCTGGAAAGTAGAGCACATGAGAAAAGCACCATGGAGGATGCAGAAATGGACCCTGACCATCTGTAGTTCCATGTCATGGTCCCATGACTCACAAGGACTTGACCCGTGTGTATTTTACTGATCTCTAAATCCAACCAAGTTGAGACTCAATATTAACCTTCTTAAACACTGAAATTGTTGTATTGAATTCTCATTGTATAGTGAATATCTACTTTTCATTATATCTGACACAGTATCTATAAGCTTTAAAATATAGGCTCTTACTTTAGTCTCCTTTACAAAACCATGTATCTCTCAAGAATACAAATTGGAGCTATACTCTCAAAATGAAGAATGTTCTAAGCACTTTATATAATTAATATGCTAACCTATTATACTGGTGCATATGCACATCATCATTTATTCCTCCTTATTCTAAACATTTATGGATTTTACTGTGTATAAGATATTGCTGTGAAATTTCATCTAAAACCTCAGGGCACAACCTTGCAAATTGTAAGTATTTAGATAAATCCATATCATAAATATGCCATAAGAAAATATTTTCCTGAATATGTGCTATAATTGAATTTTGTATTTTTTTCATTTTGAAGTGTACTTTTACCGAATTCTCAGGTTTTTTCATTATTTTATTGTTTAATTTTTAATTTAATTGACATATCAATGTGTATATGCTTATTGTTCCTGTCTAACTGCATTATTTTATCTCCCTGTCTCCCTTTTGACCATTCTCACTCCAACAGCTTATAACATTATTGTTTCTCAACATCTATGAGGTTAATATTTTTATAATTTGTGTAGAAAGATCATGAAGTATTGGCCTTTTTGTGTCTGATTTTTTTAATGTAACTTCTCCAGTTATGTGAAAGTTTTTATTTGATGTAACTTCATTCCTCTAATTTATTTTTAGGTCCTATGATTCTGAGATCTTATCTGGACCAAGATAATCATGGTCATCTTCTGTATTTTCTCCCAGTAGTTTCATCGCTGTAAGTCTTATATTTGTAAGTCTTTAATCCATTTTGGTTGTTTTTTGTACATGGTAAAAGATAAGGTGCTGATTTTACTCCTGTGCATCTGGATATCCAGTTATTCTGATTCTAATTACTGAGGAGACATGTTCTCAATCTGTGTTCTTGGTAACATTTTTGCAAATCAGTTGGCTGTAAATGTGTGTAAATATGGGTTTTCTGTTTTGCTTTGTTGGTGTATGTGTCTGTTTTCCCTGTAACTTGCCATTTCCGTTACTGTACCTATAGGAGAGTTTGAAATGCAGTAGTGCGATGGATGCTTTCAGCTTTTTATATCGTTCAAGATTGTTGAACCTAGTGAGGATCATTTGTGATTACAAATTTTAGGTTTTTTCCTATTTTTGAGAAAATAAGACTGATATTTCATCACATTATACACACACACATACACACACATTCCCTTCTGACAGTTTTAAAAGTTCATAATCCAGTTCAGGAGTTCTTCTGTTTGTGGTTGAAGATGTCAGTTGTACAGTTGAATTCCTTAAATGGAAGATTTCTGTATAGTTCTTTGATTAAATTTGTCTGCTCGCTGAATTTTTCATTCATATCATGAATTGGTTGTTTCTGATTTATCTGAATCGTCTATCTGTATTTCGTTCTATCTCACTAGGTTTTCTCAAGATAACTGATTGAAAACTTTCAGGCAATTTACAGCATTACATCTCCTTTGGGTCCCTGGTCTTTGTGTGTGTGTGTGTGTGTGTGTGAGAGAGAGAGAGAGAGAGAGAGAGAGAGAGAGAGAGAGAGAGAGAAGCATAAGTGTCCAGAAAAACATGGAAGTCATCTTTTGGATATCATTGTCTTTTACTATGTTATAAATGTGTCCCTATCACCTTAATTTTATTTTTTCTGATCAGTCTATTGCCCTCAATACATTTCTATACAGAACACTTTTAAAATTCTCTGAGTGCTTTTAGGATTTTCTGTTTATTACTAATTTGGGCAATTTGATCAGGATGTAATTTTGTTCACGTTTCCTTAAGTTTTGTGTGGATAGTCTAAAATGGGCAGTCTATGGTTTCAATACAATTTGAAAAATATAGAAACAACATTACTTTATTTCTCTCTTTACTATCTTTTAAATACGTAAATCAGGTCTCCAACCTACAGTTACATCAGCAAGTATGTAGGACTACATGGTAATCATTTTACAACTTCTAAATATTTTGTTGATCAAATTTTCATGCCTGTTACCAGATATGCGAGAAAAACAGATAAAAGGATGGAAGATTTTCTTGGCTCAGAGTTTCAGAGGTTCTATTGCATGATCAGCTGGTTCCAAGGCAGAAACGTCATTCCTAAAGAGCAATGGTGGAAAAAACTGTTCACTTCCTAGCAGGAAGCAGAACACAGATAAAATCTAGGCAGAAAGTGCCAGTGACAAGATGGATGATTCAAAGTCTTTCCAACAGTGATGGGGCTCGTCTCCTAATTAGGCACCACTGCCTAATAAGCCCCTTGAGCTTTGAACTCATCAATGAATTAATTCACTTGAAGTTCGAACCACAGTGAGCTATTCAGTTCTGTATATCCTACTGAATGGTAACAAAGCCTGCAGTACAATGAAGCTCTGAGGAAATTTTTTGGATCTGAATCATAATAAATATGTTTTAGAACCAAACTATTAGCTTAATAGTGAAAGAAAAAGTCAAATGACAGAAATGAGGCTAATAACAACAACTCACATGCTCATGTGCACAAACTACCTGAGTTTCTTGGAGGGATCAGTAAACTAAGGATGATCTCAGTTTAGCAGAATTGGATACCCTGGAAGCTTCCAAGGAAACTTCAGAAATAACCACAGTGGCTAAGTTCTCGGTTGTAGTTTGGCTTGATTTAAGCCAGGAAGTTTGAGGCCACTTCATCTGAAAAGTGTGTCTTGCTTACCAAGCCAGATTTTCCATCTCTGTGAGAAATATATTTTATCTTGTTGCCCATTTTGAAAACTAGGATCGTTGACATTTTTCATGAGAGCATCCCTAAGTAGTGAAGTTTTAAACATAATACCATTGCAAAATCAGTCTCCTTCTGGCCAGCAGACTAATATAAGGCACTTCTTGCCACCAGAGTCAATAGTAACCCCGTCAGTCGTCATCAATCCCGAGTGTGGGCTCCACTCTACACATGCAGAGAGGCTATTGTGAGAACAGATCACAAGCCCTACACAGTCTCTTGGAAGATGACCCTCAGCTGTCTCCTTGTTGGCGACCTTCAACTTCGCCTTCCCAGGCCCTAGCTC
Organism: Dolichotis patagonum; assembly: GCA_004027295.1. Taxonomy (NCBI): domain Eukaryota; kingdom Metazoa; phylum Chordata; class Mammalia; order Rodentia; family Caviidae; genus Dolichotis; species Dolichotis patagonum. The sequence goes on from PVJX010018118.1 coordinate 18,364, forward strand.
TTGCCGTCTCATAAGTTCAACAAGCAGCTGTAGACGGCTAATATTGACAGCTGCTTCACCCAGCCGGGGCACTACCATGGCCCTGGGCACCTTCCAAAGGCCAGCAATGGCATTAATTCCAAATGAAGGTTATCTCACTACCATGTCTAGAAAGATACCACATTAATCAAATCTCATTTCAAGAATCCACTTAGCATGTGCTAAAGGCCCATTTAAGAATCTCCACACAGAGCATCCAGACTCAAACTGTGACTGTGATATAATGCCTTTGTAGAAAATATTAAAATAATAAAATTATTATGAATTTATTTAAAATTTTATCTGATGGAGTATTTTTTAAAAATTTTGATTCATGAAGCTTCTGTTATACCACATCTTGAAAACACTGTTGCTTTTTAACCATCTAAATTTTTAAAATTGTTACTTAAAAGTTACTTTTCTTTCATGTTAGTATATAAAATGTGAAATGCCAAATATCAATTAATAACTTGATTGTGAAGACACATGGAAATATTATTAAGCTAATTATTAATATATCTTACAAACAATCTGAATTTTTTTCATCATATAGATCAAATGATTTTAAAAATCTGAAATTGTACATTATAATAGATCATAAAATGGTATGATGACCTAGGCAAGACAGTTGTAATGTATAAGAAGTAAAAGTATTACATGAAATCTGTTTTTATATTCCATTTTTATAGAAGCAAGTTATTAAATGAGTACTTTTAATTTTGTATTTTGTTCTTTTTTTACTTTAAAAATTTCTTTTCAATGAACTAGTAGAAACTAGTTGCACAACAATCTTAACTACTTTGTGAATATATTACCTTTCTTTTTTTCTCTTTTTCTCCCTCTGTTTTTTTTCTTTGAACAGTTTCTTAAATAACAAATATTTTATCTTAAATATAGGTTGGTAGTATAAGAAAGTAATGAATGGTACTTAAATTACAAATGTTTTATCTTGAATATAGGTTGGTAGCATAAGAAAGTAATGAATCAATAATAAATCTTCTTTATAAAAATACTATCCTGAGTAAGTGAAATTTGGACAGTATTTCAATATCTTGATGATAATGGATCTTTGAATTTGGAGGATGTGATATTTTTTAATTCTTTATATAATCCACATAGTAGTCCCGGGTCTGCAGGACAACTGGCTAAACTTTTTTTCCCATTCTGTGCTTTTCACTCTGTTATTGATTTGTTTTATTAAACAAAAGCTTGTAAAAAGACGAGCACCCTGCTGTTGTTTGTCTGTAGAATTTCCCAGATAGTCAAGTTTTTTCATGAAGTCTTTGCCTACACAACTCTCTTCAAGAGTTCTACCTATTCTCTTCCATTAGATTTAGTGTTTTTGTTTTAATATCCAGGTCTTCGATCCATTTCAATTTTAATTGAGTGCATTGTGATAACCATGGGTCTAGTTTTAGTCTTCATCATGCAGAAAGCCGTATTTTCCAGCACCATTTGCTAAAGAGTGTGTCTTTCTCCAGTGAAAATGCTAGGACCCTTTGTCAAAGCTAAGACTGCAGAGTGTGTTTGGAGTTATTTCTGTATCTTCTAACCTGTTCCATTGATCCCTAGGTCTGTTTACCAGTACCAAGCTGGTTTTGTATATGGATAGAGTGCAGAGAGAAAAACAAAATGTACAAGAGTGGGTTTGAACTCACACAGGTACCGTCTAATGAATCATAAGCCCAATTCCTTAACCGCTCACCTATCCTGGTGCCTATGCTGTTTCTACCACAGTAGCTCTGTAGTGTAATGTTAGGTCAGATATTGTAATGCCTCCTGCCTTGCCTTTGTTGCCTATGATTGCTATTATTATTCTAGGTCTCTTCTGGTTCCAAATGAATTTTAGGACAGTTTTTCCTAGTTCTATAAGCTATGCCAATAGTATTTTGATTTGAGATTGCATTAAATTCATATAACAATGTGGGGAGTATGGCCATTTTCAATGTTGGTCCTTGCTATCCAAGAGCAATGGATATCATTCCATTTTCTGATGTCTTCTTCAATCCCCTTTTCTCAGAGTACTGTAGTTTAAAGTGCAGAGATCTTTTACTTCCTTTGTTCAATTGTTGCTTTCATTTCTTTTAAATACTGCTATGGTTTGTGTCTAGATGTCTCCCCAAAAACACATGGGTCTTTTTATTTTTTTATTTTTTGTTTTTTATTTTTCTTTGTGTTTTTTTTTTCTTTATTACAGGTGTGTTCCACCATGCCTGGCTTAATGCTCATGTGGTTTTGGAGGTAGCTGAATCTAGTGTTTGTGATTTACTCATTGTTTATTGTTGGAGTTGCGACGGTGAGTCCTATACCTACCCTAGTTTGGCTAGGCAGTATAAAATAAAATGGACAGAAAAGAGATTTGCTGCCTATTTCTTGCTCTTGTTGATTTTGCTGCCTTCTGGAAACATGAGTAGTTACCCCTCTACCATACTTCCTGTGTTGGAGCCAGTTGATTATGGACTGAAACCTCCACAAAATATATGACCTAAATAAACTTTTCTTCCTTTGATTTTGAATACTGAGCGTATGGTCTCCACAATGAAAGAAAAGTAACTAAGACAGATGCTATTATATAAAAGGTGGTTTCCCTAATTTCTCAGTGATTTTTTTATTCATATACAGGAATGTTACTGATATTTAAGTGTCAACTTTGTATCCAGATACTACTGAATTTGGTTATTAATGTAGAGTTCTTTTAGTGGAATTTTTGGGGTCTTCTATGTGGAGTATCATTCCATGTGCAAATAATAAAAATTTAGCTTCTTCCATTCCTACCTGTATTTCTTTTGTTTCTTTTTCTTTCCTCGTTGTTCTGGCTAATGTTTCCAGAACTACATTTAATAGCAGTGGTGATAATGGTTATCTTTGTCTTGTTCCTGATTTTAGAATGAAAGATTTCAGTCTTGTCCTCTTAATATGATGTTGATTGTGGTTTGTCATAGATGACTTCTATCAGATTGATACAAAGAGTCAACAAAAATTATTCAAGTCACCAAACTGTAAAAATTGTGTCTAGACAAATGCCCAGAGTAGTGTTACTTGTTGAGAATCAGATTCAGAAATAACGTTACAGAAAATTCTACTCCAGTTCACTAGATCAGCTCATCCATAAATGACATATTCATTTAAGGTAATATACTTTAGGATTGTATGCAATAAGACAGTAAAATAAATTAATGTCCAACTCTTAAACAATGTATAATGTATTTAAATATGTAAGTGACAATGTACAATTAAATAACTTCTGAATTGTGAATTTATTCAGGTAAAACTGAAGAGATGATAGATTTCTCCAGTAAACAAAATTAAGTGTGTATATTTTAATTTTTTCTGATATTAAAATAATTTCAACATGAAATATGGTTTTGGATCTACTGAACAGTTAGTTTTGATTATCTTTCAACAAAATATATTTAGAAGAATGATTTCTCCATAATTATTTAGGGTGTCTTCTGCTGAGTTAAGGATTGTACGCTCTGTATCATTTAAATTAGGAAACAGACTCAGCAAAGAAAGCATACTGCTCATTATGCAGTCATTTTGGGAAATTAAAGTTCAGAAAAGCTAAACTACATCAAAAACATACATTTCTTTTTCATAGCTTTAGGCATTAATTATCCATGCTAAAATATCAAAAACAGATTCAAGTAATGGCGATCTGGTGATTTCTGTTAATTGGTCAGTGGATATACACTGATTTAAGTTTTTCCCTCTTCTTTTAATAGATCAAGTTCATTACAGTTTGAGAAGTTGAGTGTGTGTATGTGTATCAAAAATATGTAGTCTTACTTGACCTGGAAAATATTTTGGTTCTAAAAAGAAAATGAAGATCATTATTAAGTGCAAAAATAAAACAATGAACTAAGGAGGAATTCTTGTATTTTTAATGTAATCTCATGTTAAATAACAGTGCTAGAATCAGAATAAAGACATAAATAAAAAATATCTGATATTTTTGAAAGACTACACTGCTGCCAAAATCTGAAATCATTTCGACATTAATATATGAGTCTCTGATGAATGCTTCTTACTTAGATCTGACAAACATTCTAAAATAGAATATAGCAATATTTCTTCTTGAATCCAATTTCCTTGGGACAAACAGCTTCCGTATCAAAAAGAATACAGAAAGGAGTGCAAAGGGGTGTTTTTGAGAAGCATTTTTATAGCCCAACACTTTACTACACTTTTGATTTCTAAAGAGGAAACTCTACAATTAGAATTACAAAAAAGTGCCATTGTTATCAAAAAACTATGCTGTGAGTTACTAGTATCTAGATTCCTAACAATAATATAATGTGAAATAAAGCAAACAAGCATATATCCAGTATATTGATAGTGATCAAAGGTAAAAAAACTGATTGGAAACATGTTAATGGTTTTCTAAGACAACACAAAATTAATGGCTGGGAATAACAATATTTTTCTGATATAATAGTGTCATGCCTTATATATCAATATGTCAAATGAAATCGACAGAGTGTCCCATAATCATGTATGAGAACAGAAAGAAAATATTGGTAAATGGCAAATGGTCAGCTGTAGACCTCTGTGTAATATGGCTTAGTTTTGTGGTGATTCACAGGAATAACTTGCTGGAAGATTCTATGGACATCTTTTCAAATTTTAAAATATTTTTTAAAGTGATACTTTGCTTATACAGCAATGCAGATTGTGATCTTACCATATGTACACTACATATTTTGAATGTATCTTAAGAATTAATAGTCTGTTACATTGTTTTTAAAGAAAAATTATTTGACAGATCTAAAGGAGCAATCTTTTTAAAAGTCATTAATATACATAATGAGTCAAACACTTCTTTTTTCCTCTCTTCCTTCCTTTCTTACTTTGTTTTTAAAACTAGTGATTGTAACAATCTAGGCAGTGGGTATACAGGGGTGGATAGGCATACTTAATGACTCTGGAGAGACCAAGCAGGGAAGCAATTTAGTAAGAAAACAAAAGGAAACAGATAGCTGTGGAAAATGTGAAATTCATTCCAAAACATCCAAAGTGTCAAAGAAGCATTTCTATGGTCCAATTATGAACACAAATATTCTAGAAAGAACACTACTACTTTATGACATTTTCATAAAAGTTCAGCTACATTTTTTTTTCATAACATACAATATTTGTCATCAACTTTGGAAGAATTGGTCAAAGAATATTATAAATATGTCTCTGGGTGTTCTGTACTAAAATTTATCAGTCATTTAGATAAATAAAAACAATGAAAGCATTTGGGAAAGCTGAAAATTTACTAGAGACATTTAATGAGAATATTTAGCTATATATATATATATTTTAGTCTTATAAAATTTTATTTATTAATCCAGGTTTGTAACACGTAATGAATACTCAGAAGTTGGTAATGAAGATACCCGATTTTAATCTGTTTTACTCCCTGTTTCCCACTCCTCACTCATCCCTTCCTTTTTCTCTCGATTCCATTCTTATATGAAAAAGGTTTACTTCAGTTTTGTGATGAAGTAGAGTCATGTTTCCATGATAAGTTCGACCATGTGAGTGACAAAATGTATTGTTTTATACAAACGTAAAGCCACTTGTTTCTTCTAATATAAATACTAAGGGTATTATAACTATAGTGAATGCTAAATACTTGAAATAACTGAAACATTATCTTCCAATTTATGTTTGATTTGTTGCTTATTGAATGTGTGTTTTTCTACTTATTAAGTTATAAAACACTTCCCTTAACCATGGGACATTGTCTTGTGGATTAATTTGTCAAATGGCATAATATTGGATTATGCTAATAATATTGACTAAGAGGCATGAGAGTTATTGTTATATTTATTTGTACATTACATCTGTGATTATTTTACATAATGTTAAGTGGATATAATATTCAGAAAATATTCTTGTTAAAATAGTAGCTATATCTGAACAGATACTTAACATTTTTAAACTTCTTTGTATAGATATGGTAATTTATATGTATTTAGCATAGAGTTAAACATAGAGACCAGTGATACATATGAATCCCACAGAAGTAGAGAAATGGCATATCCCAAAGACTATGAATAAACCTGATGGAAGGATCACACTAGAAAAAGTAACTCAAAATGAATTTTAGAATTAAATATAAATTGCACAACTCTAATATTTCAGAAGAAGATAAAAGAAATATCTGCAAGACTTAACATCTGCATAGAAATAGAGACTTGATGTTAAAACCATGATACATAATAAGTTAGACTTTACCTTTCAAACAATAAAAAATAAATAATTGTTCTGCAAAATACTTTCCCTGTCAAAAGAATGAAAGACTGTCTACAACCTGAGAGAAAATATTTTAAGAAATGTAGCAATTCATATAAAGAATGCATTAAAAAGAATGCATTCAATTCATATTAAGAATGCATTAAAAAACTGTAAAATATGAAAAGTCAAAGTCCAAAGTAGAAAATGAAAAGTAAGATATTAACAAAACTTTCAATTAAAGATGGACAAAAGATAGGAAAAAAGCTTTTTATCTATTATTATATGTGGGTGATGAGGAAGATATGAAAAAATGTATAAAATCTCTCTTTTCAAAGAAATGAGAATTAAAACGCTACGGAGAGGCATGACATTGCAGCTTAGTAGTTTAGTTAAAATCTTTATGGTTAGTGTGTTAGGTTCACTCTCCAATAAACAAAACAGCACCATCAAGCACAAGAATTAATCACAAGGAAACTACTACTAGATCTTACAGCAACTAACAAACCGATTCAGAAAGTGCAACATACCCAGTGCTGGCCAGAATGAATAGAAAATAGATCTTTCATAATTAATAATGGTAGTGTAAAATGGAATAGTCAAGCTGAAAAATCATTTGGACAGTTTCTTTAAAAACTGAATGAACAATAAGCAGGTGATCTAGTCACATTTATCTTAAGAATTGGCACTTGAATGACTTCACTAAAATCATACAAGTAAGTAAAACAACAAATATGAAAAGTCTGCATTGCATATAATTTTATTAATGTATTTGTTCCTTCTTTTTTTTTTCTGTTTTGGTGCTGAGGATAAACTCAAAGCATTGTGCATGCAATACATTGACCTACATTTCCTTTTCTCTTCATACAATGTTCTTGAAATCACAAATGTATGAGATGGAGAGCAGCAGTAGGATGTCAAGGGTGGGAGATGGAGACACACTAGACTGACATGGTCAGGAGTATAAAAGGAGGTGATGAATTCTGTGATGGAACTCTTCCATGTCCTATGATTCTGATGTGAGTTTAAAGAAGCTCTACAATCTGCATAAATTGTTATGTGCTAAGCAGGTACTTTTGAGGGCAATCACCTGTCAGAGTAGTGTATGAGGAGCAGCAATTACCCCTTTAAATGACTATTCATACTCTAATGAGTTGGACTGTCATTTTATAGACTCCTCCATACAAATTTTTGAGGAACCAGTCAAAAGTTCTGAGTCATTCATAAGTCATCTGTTTACCTGTAGTAAATATTTCTTATTTTACCACTAAATTCTCCTTTGTGGAGACACATCTATGTGAAGGAATATAGATATATACCTATTGATGTATCTATATCAATATCAATATAGATATAGATATCTTATGAAGAAGCATGATCTTTTTTGAACATGTTTAGGAAGATATCTCCTGCTGTGCATGATGATGAGACATAGAAAATTTATGTGTTTTCCCAATAAAAATCCTTTGCTTTCTTTCTTTGGAGAGGTACACTGATTTAAGAGTTATCTTCTGGTCTCCCCTTACTTACCAAGTAAAAAAATATTTCCTTACCCTTTTTCTTCTGGTTGTATGTATTGGCTTTATACACGTCACACTGAACCCATTTGGTTAAAATTATGAGATTACATTGACCTAGGTATATATGATGTTGACATGTCTAATCATTTGAAGCTATGAAAAATATTCAAATTTTGAGGATAGCATAGAAAGATTAAGTAAAAAGAACTATGTTTTCTCCATATATTGTCAAATAGTTGTTGATGAAGTTTTTCCAGATTAATAATTTGTGCATATTTTCTAAATGCTCTAATTATAAGCACAAAGCCAAGGCATTGAACATGTGTATTTCCCACACACTAATTTATTTATACTGTCAAACTCTGCCCCCATCACATACTGTTAGGTTTTTTTCAAGATTTTCCTCCAAAACCACCTACAGTTATGGGGACAGGCTTCTAGAGTTTGTAATAGTTTCATTGTTCAATTCTGGCATTATGGTTGGGAGTGCTATGCCTACTCCAGGTAACTGTAGCCTACATGCAATATAAGGGACAAAAAGAGTCTTTTCTTGGTGCTGATCTCTTTTGCTATTTCTGTTTTTGCTGTTTTCTGCTGCCACAAAGTTGCCCCTGTGCCACACCACCCGACTTTGGATCCAGCTGATTACATACTGAAACCTCCACAAAGTGTGAGCTAAATAAACCTTTCCTTCCTTGATTTGGGGTATTGGGTATTTTATCCCATCAATGAGAGAAAAGTAACCAACACAGAATTTGGTGCAAGAGAAGTAGTGTTGTCGCTGTGACTATACCTGGCCATGTGACTCAGAAGCCTTTGGGAATGGCTTCTGGAAATTTTGGAAGGTTTGGTGATGTTGTCTGAAAGAGTGGCACTGGAACACTGTTCTATATGGGCTATTCCTTTCAGTGCTCAGAAGACTAGAAGCCTGATAGACATTTTTCCTGTAAAAATAAGGCAAGAGAGGTTTCTGCTGAGAAGAAGATCTGCAGCTGATGTTCAGATGGCATGTGTTATGAATTGGCAACAAGTTTGTCTGCCTTTTGCTTATGTGGAGATTGTGCCTGAGACTAAGATTAAGCACCAATTAATCTGACAAAAAAATTTAAGACATTTGAATGCTGAACTGATGACATGGTTATTACTGTGGGATTTTAGTCAGAGCTATGTTGTGAATCAAAAGCAAAGATTCTAATGGGATGATTTAAAACACTGTGAGTATGACCAGGAAGAATGCTGCAGTAAAGTTGTGAATGGCAAAGATAGAGCTGAGACTATCTCAGTTGCTGAGAAAGAACAGGAAAATACAAAAGATAGCCTGAGGACATCATAAGAATAAGCAATTCTCCACCCTTTGAAGCTGCAAAACTTAAAGCTTTTGAGGAGATAGCCACAGAATACCAGGTTTCAGAATGGCAACAGCCTAGAGAATTTGTCTCTTCCAATTTGATTGAGTGTCTAACATATCAAGAATTCGACCCATACAGCCAAGAGAGAAGAAATCCTGGCTGCTGCTTGAGCTGGCACCAGACCTTGACATCATCCATGTGGCACTGGTTTTAGGTGCATGCAGAATGCAGGAATTCTGAGGTTAAACATGTTCTCGCCCATGTGCCTTTTAGAGGACAAAGTGTGAAGCTGTGAGGGTGAAGTCAAAAGTACAGCAGAAACCCCAGAAGTTTGGAAAATCCAGGAACATGAATCATCTGAGGAAACCTGTAGGGAGGGAGCAAAACAGACCTAAGAGAGAAGCCATGGGAGTTACAACCACTAGAAGTGCCATACAGGCAGAGCCACACAAGCATTTTGGAGCTCACAATTTGCCACCAATTGCTTCAGACATTCTACATGAAACTACAGAACTTAATGTTTGCATCCTGGATGTTGGACTTTCTTTGATCCCATTCCTTTGAATTTGCTTGTTTGTACCTTTTAGTATGATAGTATTAATCTTGTTCCATTGAATGTTGAAAGTATTTAACTTTTCATTTGCATAGGAGCTCACAGCTTAGATCCCAGAGGAAACTTGGGACTTGGACTTTTCAGCAATGCTGAAACTGTTAGGACTTTGTCAACTGTTGGAGAGGGACAAAATGTATTTTGCATAAATGATGTGCATGAGTCTTTGAGGGCCCAGCAGAAAAATGCTATGGTTTTTGTCTGAATGTCCCCCCAAAGCCTTATGCAGTCATGGGATTAGGCTCCTAGAGTTTGTGATTGATTCATGGCTCAATGTTGGGATTATGGTTGTGAGTACTACATGCACTATCAGGTAGGTGTGACCTACATGTGATATAAGGTACAGAAAGTGTCTTCTTTCAGTAATCCTCCCTTTGCTCTTGCTGCTTTTGCATTTTTAGCCACAGGAATGGTTGTTCCTCTGCCATACCACCCTGTCTTGAAGCCAGCTGATTACTAACTGAAACCTTCACAAACTATAATAAATAAACCTTTCTTTCCTTAATTTTGGATGTCAAATATTTTATCTCAGCAATAAGAGACATGTAACCAACACAGGTACTGTTAATGATATAATTTAAAACAGCAATCTAGAAACTCAATAAACATGTTAGAATATTAGAATTATATGCATAATGACTGTTGGACTTTGTATTTGTCTACTGTTTGCTACCATAATAAAATACCTCAGAGATGGTACTAACACAGACAACAAATTGGTACTTAGCTCCTGTTTTGGAGGTTGGAGGGATAGCACATCTGTTTGGCTAAGATGAAACCTTATGAAGGGTCACAGTAATGAGTGTGTGGTTCAGAAGGAAAAACATACAGTAACACAGAAAGTCAGAGAGTGCATCAGAGACTGCCTCACTCTTCTACCATAACTTTTGTGTGAAAGCACCCCGAATTCCCAGTCTCTCTCAGGCAGAGCCCTGAATCAGGACTCAGTCACTTCCCGCTAGGCTCCTTTGCTTCAAGGATTCTTAGCAGCTCTCTGCACAGCACAATGGAGACCAAACTTCCAGGCGTTCACTTCAAACCATTTAGGCATCCTTATAACTAGAAGCTTTGCTGTTCAAGAGATACTGTCAAGCCAAACATGATGACACACACTTGTAATTTTGGTACATACTTGGGGAAGCCAAGGCAGGGAGACTGTAAGTTCTAGCCCAGCTTGGGAAATACAAGAATCTAGTGAGACCCTGCTTCAGAAAAAAAGAAAAAGAAAAGAAACAAAACCAAAAGAAAAGAAAAGAGAAAAAAGAAAAGAAAGAAAAGAAAAGAAAAGAAAAGAAAAGAAAAGAAAAGAAAAGAAAAGAAAAGAAAAGAAAAGAAGAATGAAAAAATAGAAAAGGCTGGGGATGTAACTCAATGTAAAGGCCCTAGTTTTAATTCCCAGTGCTAAAAGTATAATTGAGAAAAATGAACTATTGCCTGGTGGCGACACACACCTGTAATCCCAGCAGTCAGAAGGCTCAAGCAAGGGGATTGCCATGAGTTTGAGACCAATCCAGGCTACACTGTGAGTCCAAGTCCAACCTAAACTACATAGTGACCCTATCTCAAAGCAAAACAAAACAAGCAAAACAAATGTATTGTTAAAAGTCATACACTCTGCTACAATAGATCAATTTTGAAAGTATAACTATCTGATTGAAAATTTATACCCAGATTTATAATATAGTTTGATAACATATCACAATAACATCAAGATAATTCATAAATGGCTAGTGAAAAGACACTCAATGTAGTTGATCTCAGGAAAATGTAAAGCAGAGCCACAAAATTCATAATTTCAGATTCCCTAGAATAGCTCAAATTTCTCAGAGGAGGTGAGTGTCTAAAACTAAGACAAATTTGAATTGTTTGTCATTTTCTTAAAAAGGTATGTATACATCTAAACAATGATTCACAAATCACATTCCTAAGCATTTACTCCAATCAAGTGCAAACATGGAGCACCAGGGAACAGTTCAGTAGCACAGGGCCTGCCTGGTTTGTGCAAGGTCCTGAGTTTGATTCCTGGTACCAGAAAAAAAAAGTAAACATGGATAAAATTTTCACATCAGCATTAATCATCTGTAATCATTAGTGACCATATAGGATGGAAGATGAGTTGTCCATCACCATGAACAGATGCATTCATACAATCAAACAAATAAATTTTACTGGGAAAATATGATCTTTCTCAATGAGCCTAGGAAATTAACCAAATTTTCACAGAGTAAAAGAATCCTGACACACCCAAAAATAGGAACTGCATATTTCTTATTAAATGTGAACCCTGTAAGGACAAAAATAAATTTGATGACAAGTAGCCATACAGTAGTTGTTGGGGACTGATGATCACATGGATAGCAGTGGAGACAGGAATTTAGGTTGTGATGGGAAAGTTGTGTACTTTGATTGAAATGATGTTTGGATATAGGCATGTATCTTTCAATGCGTATTCATGTGTAAGTCTAACTGTAAAGTTTGTTTTATTAAACTGATACCTGAATAAAGTTAAAAATAAACAAAAATGATATTCAAAATAATTTTATTTTCAAAATAATAACTAAAGTACTATATTTCTTTATCACTTCGTAGCCCAACAAGGTCTTACAAAACACAAGTGAGTTAGGAAGCTTGAAAAGAATGTTATGTAGGAAAATAAAAGACTTTCAACGCTTTAGTTTATAAAAACTTTAAATTTATTTTGAAATAATGTAATTGACAGAAGAGTTCCAGGAACTTGAGGACTGTAGGAAAGTGGAATAGGACTGTTGGTGGACTGACAGCAGGAGCTGAAGGAAAACGAGGAAATGAGTAGATTAATAGAGTGTAATTTCTTTGCTTAATTAACCACTATGAATTAGAAACCTTACAAGTAATGTTAAGAAAAATGGCTGTGACTGGACTTTTCAAATACTAAGACAAGGTCAGATAACCTTGCTTTTTCAAAGCTTAAATCATACTTGACCAAGAAGTGAACTCTAGCAAAAAAAAATCAAGTTTAGTTTGAACTTACGACATTGTGACAATTAAAAATTTTATAAAACAACTCACAGATATCTAAATAAACTCTGTACTTTGTTCTTTCCCCTCTTATCCTCTCTCTCCGAATCAGTAACTTAAGTTCTTAGTAATAAATCTATGTTCCTATTTTAAATATAATTTATTCATAAAACAAGCTATTATTTTTTAAAACAAAAAGTAATCTGCTGCTCTAACCTGTAATATTTCTTACTTTCTTAGGGTCTTGGAAGTGAATGGGCTTCTTTTCCTCTTGACAATGCAAGGGTTATCAGTGCAAATGCTAGAAGAAAATATCTTCAGAGCGAAAGTCCTGCATTTAGGCAGATTCAGTCAGCAATGCCCTATGTACAGTTAATAGACTGCATCATAAGGAAAGAGAATCAAAACTGATGGATACACAAATATTTGCAGTATTTAGGTAGAGTTTGGGTCAGGAGTATTCTGACCCAGACCATCTGGGCACAACTTATAAATATGTATATAGATTCATTTTTGAATACATGCTCATCCTTTGTGATGATTGTAGATACATTTCCAAGAGAAAAGATATTCAAAAGCACATATTTTGCTTCCCATAAGCATTGCTAATAAAATTTGCATTTAAGTTGCTTGTATGCAGACTTTGGCAAAATTTCTAGAAGCTACAAAATTTTGATTGATCAAAATTGAAAATAATCTTAATGATATATTGGTGCTTCTCCTGTGTAGGTACGTGTGGATATGATTTTAAAGTGTCATATTCTACCTGAGAATAACTTATAATTTTTACATGAACAATTTAAGGTTAATGCTATTGTAAAACAGACTGATATTTGTATAACAACTGAACAATCTGTTTTCTATGAAAAATGAATAAATATTATGCAATGTTTTAAAGTAATGAAATAAAAATATTCTCTTTTTATCTACTAGGAGGGTTGTTTATTTGTATGGTTGCCACTTTTGAATTTCATTGACTTTAGACAAAACAGAACTTGAGAAGACATATTATTCTGTGCATTTTTTAGTATCTCTTTAAGAGCTATTTTTGCTGTCACTCTTAAGCAAACTGTCACTTTGCAAAATTAGATTATTAATTTCCGAAAGACGTGAATCTCAAACTTTGTGGTACTTTTTCAATATAATCATTAAGAGAAAGTTCATGAATGCATAATTGTAAAGAGTAATTTGCATCATATAAATACCTTCAATCTCTTGTTCTGTATGCAGTGGTTGCACAACCATCTGGCAAGGTTTCAGTTGACTGAAGCTTCAGCAATAAATTAATACAGTAAAAGATGCTACCAACAGTTTTAAACCAATTAAAATGCTTGAAGCTGGCTCAGTGCATGTTAAAATGTTACGTCTGCCTCTGCCAACAGCCACGCACAAAAGCAATATAATGAGTCAAGCATGGTTGAAATAAGTTAGCAGCAGCTAAGGTGCCCCTCCTGGCAGGCACTTGCCAAGAGGCCTTACACAATTAAAAAAGAAATGCTAGCACATGCCCACCCCATCACAGTATCGCCACCTCCCAGACAAAGAATAACACACACTGTTTATTCTTGCTGAGCAAATATGCTGTTACACTTCAGGTGACAATGTTGGAAGTTTCGTGGACTTTGAGAAATCATTACATGTTAGGAGTTTTTCATGGAAACATAACAATGTTCTAAATTGTCATAAATCATTACTATACTAGAATGAAGACGGACGCTGTCCACAAAATGACTTTGAAACAAGGCATATTCATTATTGCTTTGTGAAGATAGATATTAAGTGCAGATAGTTGAAGAGAAAGCAAATGAAAATTTTATAAAAGTCTTTTAGTATGTAGGTAATTCTCATAAGATCACTTAAGTTATTCAATTTAATACAACCGCACCCACATAATAGGATAAATAAATTATTGAGAAGCAATTTTTCCATATGCAAATTTAGTACATTATTGTCCATTGGTAATAAATGAGAAAAAAACAGAATACACATTTTGTATTCCTCAAAATTTAAAATATTTTCATGAGAGAAGATGAGATTAACTGCTTTTCAATTATCAATCTCCAAATGCACAACATTGATAAACATTATTAGTGGCAAAGGACACAAATAATTCACAAACGCTAAGAAAATTAAACTTTAAAAATGCTAAGAAAAATCCGACTCATCTTTCTGTATTATGGCACAAATACATTGATTCAGCTTTCAGTAAGTATTGTTATTATTATCAAAAACATTACCATGAAAATGTCCATCTACACTGTAAAATAAGTTGATTTCCTCTATAACCAATTCAAATTCCATTCTAAACAATTATAGTTTACTTTGTGATTTGTTTTATTCAATTTTTGTCAATCTGAATGTGCATTTGATGATGATTCTTAAAAATGTTACTATTCTTGGAAAATTACTCTGCAAAGTATATAAAGTATGCTGACAATGATAATTTCATAAGGGTGCTTACATTATAATTAATTTGCAACTCAGAAATTCTGTAAAGACAGATTTTTAGTGACAAAACTTAAAGCATGGCAAGCTTACAAAACACTTTTCTATGCTCATCAAATATGAATTGAATAGATTGCTTCAAAATATAGTACAGCTGTGTGAAACATTATTGTTAGTCTATGTAATTTGCATAGTCAATAATTTAACATTCAGTGTAATAACTTATTTTAAATTGAAATACTGTTTTCCTAAAATCCAAATAAGTGTAATTAAACTTGAATTAAACTTGGACTATAGTGTTTTATTCTTTTCAAAAGTTACTTATGTACTTAATTACTTCACAAAATAATTTAATGATATTATCATAGAAGGCTTTTAATTGAAATATTTTAGACACAATTTTATATTTCACATGAATTATATAATCATTCCAAGTTAAAATGCAAATAATAATGGATTTCTTCTGCTTATTTTATATTCAAAATGTTACCAATACCAAGCTTCTAATATAACTTGATTATTACTTTTTAGTGTCTTGTGATCTTTATTTTTATTCAAATTCTGAGAAACATTTCTATTTCAGCTACAAGCTATAAAGATTTCAATAGATAATGAAACAATAAGACTCAAGGAGTTAAGGAAGGAATAAAAACAAAAGTAGCTCATTTTTTAAAATATAATTTTAAATCCAAAGAACAGTTTGGATTAATATATTTCATGTTTTATTTAAAGAGGCAATCTAATTTCTTAAGCAAATTCATAGGTTTGGTCCCATATGTCACATTTTCTATATGGTAATCATTTTTCAAGAGATAAAATAAAAACACAGATAAGCACTTAGAAACTTCCATGTATGTCATGTTGACCCACGTTCCATTGGCTGGTGTAAGTCCATTGGCACAGATAGACATCAGGGTCATAGTAATACACAAGGACATACAATCATAAATAGTAAGATTGTTAACTATTTGTATAACTTAGACTCAAGTTAGGTAATATGTTTTTTCCGCTATTTTGATTATGAATCATTGTTGTCAAAGATTCTTACTGAATAAAAGACTTCATTTCTCCAGCTATAAAAATTCAATTATAGATAAGCTAGGAAAAAAAACATTTGTTCATCTGAAACCAACTTTCCTACAAAATTAGAGTTGTTTTATGTCATGTAGAAGTCATGCACCTCTTAATGACAGAGATCCATTCTGAGAAAAGATTCTTGGGCCATTTAATTTTTGGGCAACATCAAAGTGTGTATTTACACAAACTTAGGCAGTGGTACAGTATACTACGGTTTAGGCTATGTCATAAACTCGAGGGACCATCACTACATATGCAGTCCCTTCTTGACCAAACTATGGCTGGGTTTAACTAAAACTAAGACCTAACAGGAAAATAATCAGTGTTGAAAACTGTATGTACAAAACACCAGCCCCTGTCAGGCTATCTGTACCCTACCTGAGTCACTATTCTCTGGCTCAGTGGCTCTGCTGTAAGGCAGATAAGACAAAAATGGGCTGAGCCACTCTGGTGTTTTTGTCTTACTTTTCAAGAATTATATTTAGGGCCTCCATACTGCACTATATCTTCAGCCTTGTTATTCTGAGTCCTGGCCTCCCTAAGTTGCTAAATATAATTTGAAATTGTGATCCTCTGTCCTCAGCCTACCAGAGCAATGGGATTACAGGTATATTCTATCATGCCTGATTGCCTGCCCCACATTTCAAACCATGCTATGCTATATATAGACCACTTCATTCAGTCTTCTTGAGACTACATATTTCACAGTCAATAACTATTTTTAAGAAATTCAAAGGTGCCTTTCAAAAAATCTTGCATCTCTTTAAATATCAAGATTATATAACTTATTAAGTAGTGAGACTTCATGCATAATCTAATGAAAGGTCATCTTTAATGGTCTTTAGAATTACACCGTCCTTTTGAAGTTTGGTTAGCCTTTGACAGTGCCTTTCAGTATTAAGTATACACACTTAAAATATATCTAAAATGATGTGTATAATAAAAATCCAATCATCAGAAAGTGATTACCATATTTAAATCTCACCGTGAATTTGGAATGGCTGGAAGATACCGTTGTGGGTTGCTGAACAAAGATTAAAACAAACAACCAGCAGCATGTTGGGTTTAGAGTTTACCCACTGAGACACTGTAAATCCTGAAGATTTGTTTTAAGCATATTTAAACACGAGTAGGTTTGTTTAAAGGTCATTCAGAGCAAGATACATTGGGAAGATAATTACACTTTGGTTAAAAAAACAAGAACTTTTTTAACAACAGATAAAATGAAAAAAAAAAAAACCCTCCCAAACTAAAGAGAAGGAGAGAGTGGGTGAGGTTCCATATTAGTGGGAAATGATAGCCATTTATGAAGATGAAAGGGCAGGAGCTACCGATTTTGAATATTATTGTTCTGAGGGTCAGATTTTCCATATTTTCTCAAGTATTATGGATAAATTAGTATAGTTTGCAAGAAGAATATTTTTATTCAACAAGTATGAGTGACTTTGCTGTTTTGAGCTAATTAGTGAAAATAGTAAATATTTTACATTACTTTGTAGCATTTTGATTTTAAAAAGTCGACAAGTTAGAAACTGTCACCGTAAACAACTCATCAACATCTAATCAAAATCCTAGTTTTAAAAATAGTTGCTTTCCAAGCTTTTAGCTACTTCTTTAAAAGTTTATGGGGCCCTATGTGATAGTGAACTGCAACACAGAATGATAATTTTTCTCAATTACCTCTTTCTCCATTTCCTGGTATGTAGGGAGGCGACCTGATATCAGAGACTGTTCCTGAGCCTTATGTTAATTTTATGCGGACTTGCTTCTGCTTAGAGCCAGTAAAGTGGGAATGACCCTGAAATACACACTCTTGGAGTAGTTGTGTAATGACAATTGGTGGCTTTATACACCTTCTTTATCTCCTCTGTTTGAGGCTGAACTGAAAACTTGATGGTGTCAAAGTGACACATGCACATGAGACCAACACTTCCAGACACACCAGAAAAGCACAATGAAAGTTACAAGATTTTCTCTATGACTAGAGCAGTGGAAAAACCTGCCTTGACCTGCAACCGTAGACTGTAATGTAAGAGAGGAATATAATCCCAGTGTACCTACACTGAAATAGCTCATGCAATAGTGAGCTATAGAAATAGTAGTTCACTTATGACTCCAAATACTACGTGACAAAATGCATTCTGATCTTTTGAAAATCAAGAAGTTTATGCCTGCATTAGAATTGAGGTGGAGCCCAATGTATTCCCTTAGGTTAATAGAATAAACACAGAAAATGTAAAAACTACAAGTTGAAAACCTGCTGAAAATTAACGCTTTGGACGGTAACTTAAATAAAAAGATATGGCTTCAAATTAGAAGGTAGAAAGCTTTTAAGAGCAGAAATTAGAGAAAAACAGAAATGCTAATGAATTAAATAGGCAGTGGTAGTAGAGTGCTACTGTGATAATGGTCAATGTTATTCTCAAGAGCATGTATAAAATGACTACTTAGAAAGCAGGGGAGTTAGTGTCTGAGAAAAAGGCCTTATTTCAGGAAT
>PVJX010018119.1:0-37145 GCA_004027295.1 Dolichotis patagonum
AAGGTTCCAGAAAATCACAGAAAGCCATTTCAGTCCTCCCAGGCACTGCGTGGGCACCTCAGATGGCTGTCACCGCAGAAGAATAGCGGCATTTCACGGGAGCACGTGCAAAGCCAGTCCAGGCCGAGTGCCGCTTCTCCGGAGCACCAGGGAGAGGAGAGTTTCCGATTTCAGAGCTTTGCGGGTCCGTGTTTCCAGGCCGCTCAGCCCATGACCATGCCTGATTTAGGCACAGAGGATGGACAGTGTCTGCTGGGTGGTGGCGCTCATTTCACTTGTCTCCTTGATCTTCCCCCAGAGGCCACCTAGGCCCGCCTCACAGGCCTGGGAGAGCAGGGCGAGCTCCTGCACCCTCTCCTGCCCACCGCCAGGCGTGGCGGGCCGGGAGCATCCCAAGACGCCTCCTGCCTCGCTCTGAACCTGCTGGGCCCATGCTGCGCGTTTCCTGTTGCGGGCGGCTCTCGTCCCCGGCCTGGCTCAGCTTTGTCCCCACCATCTGGGCTTCAGCGTCCTGAGCTGGTTGTTCCCGGATGTGCCAAGTCCGCCCTCTCCGAGATGAGGGGACTGAGGAAGAACCGAGGTTCCCACTCCACTCCCCAGACCCCGCCCGCCGTCAGACCCCTGGGCCGGGACCCTCCAGGGCTCCAGGCTCACCGGTTGGTGATGCCGGGGATTCCACAGTGAAAAAAAAAGCTTTGTTTTCTGACTCTGGCAGTTTTATGACCCTGGAGGCCTTTTAATTTTGGCATATTGTGAAACAAAGTAAAATAGGGATTTACAAGAGTGTACCCCTCTCCATGGCATCCCGGAGCCCGGAGCCCCGCTCGCCATGAGCGTGGTGCGCTGCGCACCGTGGGGCGTGTGCCTGCCGTAGTCAGCGAGCTCACCCGTCTCCGGGGCAGCAGGCAGCGAGAGGCAGCCGGGGGCCTGGGGAGCGGGTGGGCTTTGTTACCCTTCCCAGCAAACAGCCCTCGGGCCTGAGGAGGGGCCCACACCCCAGCTCAGGAAGTCAGGGGACTCTGACCCCCATCCGTCTGCAGGCAGAGGTACCGTTACCAACCCCACAGGGAAGACAGGGACCCGAGGACTGACCCTTGGCCTCTGCTGTACCGAGCAGAGCCAGGACCCCGGCCTGTCTGTGCAGCTGGTCTCTGGGGTCCGCTCTGAACCTCACTACGCTGCGTGCCGTGGGCTGGGCGCTGCCTGTGTATGGTCAGGGAGACCAAAGCCTCACTTCTTCCTCCAGTACACTTCTGTCCCGCTGAAATGCTCCCCACAGAACCGGCAGTTCAGGAGAAAGGTTGGAGCAGTGAGCTAGCCGTCCCCGTGGGGAGTCACAGGTCAGGGAGGACCTAGGCCGGGGGCCGGTGGAACCTACAGCAGGCTGCCCAGTTCCGGGCACGAGGATGCTCTTGGGAGTGGGCGCAGGGGAGCCCCGGTGTGGCTCCTTGAGGTGCTGATGAAGCCCCCCTGTGGCTCCAGCCCTGGGCTCGGCGCTTGGAGCCGGGCTGCTTGGCCTCAGGGACCAGTTTCTGTAATGCAGGTGGGAAATGGGCTTAGAAATCTCAAAGGGTACGTTAATGCGCCTGGGAAGAAGCACGGGGTGCGGCGTTTCACCGTGCAGGTGAAGGCAGGTGGCAGAGGAAGTTTATTTCCAACCGTAGAGCTTCCACCTCCACCCGGGGCTTGATGCCCGCGCCGCCCTTGACGTTCTCACTTGGGGCTGGCTGGCTTCGGTCCTAGCCAGGCATCCTCACTGGTGACAGTGGGAACACCCATGCAACAGCGAGCTTTCCTCTGCAGTCCCGCAGTGAGGCGGACACAGGCCCGTCACATCCTCCGGCAAGGGCTCTCTAATGACAGCGGTCCCGGTGCAGTGTACAGGGAGCCAAGGCCAGTGCCTCCCCCTTGACTGTGTCCTCCAGTGTTTCTGGGACCGAGGCCAAGTTTGCCTGCAGATAAACACATCCTGGCCAGTGCGGGACGCACTCGTGAGGAGGGACGCACTCGGGGAGGAGGGACGCGATGGTCCTTGAGTGAGGGCGGCACTAGCTCTCGGGGACAGCACCACTTTCTTCCCTCCAGGTGGCCCTTGAGGATCAGAGTGTTCCCCAGCCTTCCGCCAGACTTTCCTGCTGACGAGAGACAGGGTAATTAAAGAGCCCGGAAGAGTAAGCGGTGCTCTGGCAGCTGTAGTGATTGGCCATTATATAACATTCCTAAGTTAAATATAAAAGAAGACAAATGGTCCCAGCGCTGGCGAACCCCGTGGTCTCCTCTCTTGCATTTGCTTACTTCGTAAGGTATCACAAGTTCCGAATAAAGGTGGCCACAACGGTGACACCGGAATGTGAGAGTGACCTGGGGCCACTGGCTGACTCAGGTCTCATCTGGCTTTAGCCTACGACCAGTCTGGTGCCCCACTGCACCCTGCCAGCTCTGTAGGGCCAAGGGTAGATAGCTCTGTGGCTGTGCCCCTAGTGCCACAGGACTGTTGATCTGTTTCTCTTGTGTAACCTGCCGTGGGTTCTTCTATTGCCTGTGTGAATAAATTACGCCTAATACATTACTCCGGAAAGGAGAAGCCCACACAAAAGGGGACCCCGCAGTGACCGCATTCACAAGGTTTTCTGTCCTCGCAGACTGTAGAGCTAGGACCTCTGATGTGTTGTGACCTTCTGGTGTGCTAAGGAGGCTTGGGCTAGGCGATGACACCAGTGGAGGACTGAAGCCACTCGCTGGATCGAAGAGATCAAAGCCAGGCTAGACCTGCCCTCAGGGCTCAAGCCACCTCCGGCCCAGGGCTTCCAGGATCCAGCCCTGGCTCCCTCACACTGCACCTGGGGGCTAAGAACCCAGGGTCCCCGCTCAGAGTGCTGGGCGGGATAGAAACACTGACTCACAGGAGACGGCGAGCGGGGCATGTTCAGAAGCGCCAAGGAGGGAAGACAGGACCCTGTGACTGAGCGAAGCGGGAAAGAGGCATGGAGTGAGACCAAAGACATCACAGAACAGCCCGGGCCAGAAGGAGGCAGGAGACAGAGCGAGACGCTCGACGGACAGGAGTGGAATGGGCCTGGCTGTTTTCCTGTGTCCTGGGGCCCCGCAGCACTAGCATCTTGAACTTGTCCCCAGCTAGGAAAGCACACGTCGTCTTTGCACTGACTGACCACTCACAAGAGCAGGGCCCTGTGCACTGCTGGTGTCATCCCAGCCTCTGAGATGGACACGACCGTGGTCTCCGGTTTATCGGTGGAGAAACTACAGCCCAGCTGGGATTGGGGGGCGTATGCAGGAGACTGGCGGGGTCAGTGGGGCTGCAGGGGCCAGGCATAGCAGCAAGGAGTCACCTGAGGCCAGCGGTGTAACCACAGCCTAGAAGCCGCTTAGCAGGCAGGGACCATGGCCCAGTCACATGGGGAGGCGCTCTGGAGTCAGCCCAGTGACTTGGACCGGCCGGGAGTTGTCCCTGCACCAGGCTTCTTGTTGAGTGAGCTATGGCCAGGAGGCACCTCAGGAGCCTGTGCAGGGACCTGCACTCACAGGTGACAGTACACGGGGACATAGCAGAGCCCACGGCCGCAGCTGAAGGTGAGGAAGGTGTGCTGGTGTGGAGAGGATGGATAGAACCGTAAGCACGGGATGGCAGCATTGTCTTGGTTCCTTTTTCATTGCTGAGACAAAGTACCCAGCATCCGAAGCTAGAGGAGGGAAGGCTCATCGCGGCTCCAGTGTGCAGGGGGTTCAGTCCATGGTCAGCCGACTCCACGGCTGGGCGGCGTGGCCGAGGGGCATCGCAGGGCAGGCAGCAGAAGGCAGCAAGCCAAGTGACGAGCAAGCCAGCAGCCCTTTGCCTGTCTCCTCCATTCTGTCCAGGCTACGTGGCAGAATGGAGGAGTTAGGGCACGTGGCACTCACGCCCAGTATGCACCCCCAGAACTGTGCCAAGCCAGCCTCAGACTAATTTAGTAATCACACTCCCCGATGCCAGTGTCGCACACTCTAGATCCAGCCACCTCTGAAAATCCACCACTATGAACACGTGAGCCTTTGAGTGGACATCTAGACACAAGCCCTGACAAGTGTCTGCAATGACACAACATCAATGCCCTGTTTCCACTTGGGAAAATTAGCTCATGTATGTCTGTAAGAGGGCCCTAAACATCGAAACCATAATTGTGTCGCTAAGTTTGAATTTTAGTTGGTTTTTATTTTCTTCACAATTTTAATTATATTTGTTTTAGTAAGTTTTTTTAGAGCCCTCAAGTGCTTTAGGGTAGAAAAATTATTTAAAATATTACTTGGCTTTTAATAATTAATATGTTCATTTATTAAAGTCTACTTCTTCCTTTCAATTTTAGCTCCACTTACAAATCTTATTATTCTATAGATGAATCTAGAACATTTGAATAAGTACACTAAAAGGAGTTTTGATTGATATTTGGTCCCATTCTGTAAAGTTCATTCATTTTTATCTTAGTATCATTTTTCATCTAAACTTAGTTCATTTTACATCAAGCTACATTATAAGTTGCACATGTTTGATTTTCTTTTTAAGCACTCCAGTTATCTGACTGACAAAAGCTTTCTGGGTATCCTAGTAGCCTTCATAAATAATAGAAATTAAACGTATAAATGTATTTGGCTATCTTTGTCATTTCTTAACCATTCCATCACTGAGTCTAACCTTAGTGAAAGTTCCACTTAACATCATCAGCCTGAATCAGTTGCTCAATGACACATTTAAATTAGAATCAAGAACTCGAGGTGAAACACTAATCGGATATGTGTCATAGGCAGGAGGGACAGTTAAACTGCAGATGTCTTAACCTGTACACAGTCACTTGCGGGGTTTTTCTCGGCACCTCTCTATGCGAACCCTCGCTCTTGTCCACTGGGGAAGCGCTCCCCCAGTGGACAGGCTCCCACGTGCTTTGGGAGTGGCTTCCTGAGCATCTTTTGTGGTGCTTTTTCAGTGGTTGGCGGTTTCCTAGCAACCAGGAGGCCCTCAGCAGGGACACCCGCTGGCTTCATGTTTTGGAATCTCAGTCCCACCTGCTTGTGTGGCTTCTCTGTCAAAGCTCTTCATGCCAGCTGTCATTTTCCACCGCCCCAGATTTATGTCCTGACCCCCAGCCCCAGGGCTACCTCAGAACCCCTCCACTCCTTCTCGGGCTGCTGTGCCACTTGATTGACTCCACCAGTCCAGTTTGGCTCCATTATATTTGAA
Source organism: Dolichotis patagonum (assembly GCA_004027295.1). NCBI lineage: Eukaryota > Metazoa > Chordata > Mammalia > Rodentia > Caviidae > Dolichotis > Dolichotis patagonum. The sequence goes on from PVJX010018119.1 coordinate 5,231, forward strand.
TCCTTCCCATTGTCCTCTCATCTTTAGGGTTCTAACTCCAAAATAACTGGGTATCTCAGCACACAACACGTACCTCATTTAATTAGTTACAGTTCTAGGTCCACCAAGACTGGAGCAGTGGGATTCCATTTGGAAAATGTACAATTAGTAAAATCAGGAGAAGAATCCATAGTTGATTGTGAGAGAGATTTATAGGAAACATTTAGGTAACTCCTAGATTGTGAGATAGGCATAGCACCCTGGCGTGCTAAGAGTGATCTGTAAATGCAGGGCAGGGAACTATTGTCAACTCATGGCTCAAGGGAGAAATTTCTGTTTCATCCAAGGAAATATTAAGAACTGACCAAATCACAAGGAATTATCTACCAAGTAGTAAATAAAATCATGTCTATCTATATCTATATCTATATCTATATCTATATCTATATCTATATCTATATCTATATCTATATCTATCTACATTTTCTCCCTGAATTCTGCATGCATTGTCTTTGTCAGTTTTTCATTACCATGACATAACACTTGAGGCTGGGTACTCTATAAAGGAAAAAGGTTCATGCAATTCACAGTTCTGGAGATCTGAGAGCATGCACCAACACTAACTCAGCTCTGCTGAGTACTTTGGGTGGATGGTTCCACAGGGGCAGGAGCACATACAAAATCAAGGAGTCACATCACAAGACCATGTGCCAGAGAGCAAGTCTGAGATTGGACTTGCTGTTATAACTACTGACTCAGAGAACTAATTCGGGTCCCATGAGAACTACTTTAATCCACCTAAGGGCATGTCTTGCTTACTTTTCTTTTGTTGCTGGGACAAATTACCTGACACCCAAAATGAAAGAAGGAAAGGTTTATTTAGTTCACAGTTTGTAGGTGTTTCAGTCCATAAACAGCTTGGTCTGAGGAAGGGTGACATCGCACAGGGGCAACAGCTCAAGGCAGCAGAAGACAGCAAAAGCAGAGAGGAGGGATAGCAAACCTCTTTTTCCTCCCTCACGTTGCAAGCAGGTTAGCACCCCTAGGGCAGGTGTAGCACTCACAGCATCTCCCATCTTCCTCTTGCGCAGCACAAGGATGTTACAAAGGGAGGACCCTGGCCCCTGCTGAGTTGCTTCATTAAGTGTCTCAAACTGACACAATGTATCAACCACTACAGGGCAACACCCCTAGTACCCTAAGCACCTCCCTTTAGACCCCACCTGTTAAAAGTCTACTGTGCCATTTCCTGGCATCACCACCCTGAGGACTGAGCCCTCCACACGTGAGCCCGTGAGGGACTCATGCCACGTCCTAACTGCAGCTCTCACCTGCCTTCTTCACCTCAGAAGTAGCTACCGTTGAAGCTGCATTGTACCCATGGCTCTGCTGTGCACTAACTCTGTATCTTCCAGCCTCGGCTTCCCCGCTGGTCCATGACTAATAAGAGAATCTATCTCATCGGATGTGCAAGGGTCAGGCTGTCAACTACTTGGTGAATAAATGCTGTTCCCGTGTGAGGACTGTCCGGGTGACATGAGAATGGAGGTTTCCGTGACGGTATCCTGGTCTTTCGGTGTTAGAACATACCCATTCACGGGTGCCTCCGGGCCCTTGGGAAGGGTGAACTTGCGGCAGTAGATATCCTTCTGATTCCAAGAAGACTCGGAATGTTCCACCTCACTCTGCTTTCTTTTCTCCTTTAGCTGAGCTTCAGAGGGTTGGGGGAAGGACTTATTATCTTTGTCTTCTCTCCATGGGACCAGTGAAGATGACGTGGACCCCAGGATGGACACGAATGTGGGAGGGAGAATGTGGACCTTCTGGCTATAGAGACGCTTGTCACTAAGGTCTGGGGGATGTCAGGATTGCTGGGGTGGTCACCCAGCTGAGGGATCCAGGAAGGAAAGAGGGGTGGATGGGAAGATACCGTGACACCCTTCTCTTCCTGTGGGATTTGGGATATTTTGAAGAAACAGGAGACTTGAGAACCCAAGATGGAAAAAAAGAATTTGTAGGGCTTTCGAGAGCAGGAAACAGTGCCTGTGACATTTCGAGTGGCTGTGCCAGAGGGAACTGAAGGGAAAGGGTCTGTCGGGGTAATGATTCCTTAGACACAGGTGAACATTTTGGATTTGGTTGGAAGAGAAATAGAAGCTACCAGCTGGTGGTGAAAATTGAGGAGCGGTGGCAGGGTTTGCAACCAAGAATGAAAGCAGTCACAGGACATGCGGAGTGTGTGCTGGGCCTGCATCGAGCATGCACAGTTCCACCTTCAAAAGGTCCCTAGTCGGCTGCATTTGGGGTTCAGTGAACAGGCGGTTGGGAGTTCAGCTTGAACCATGAAATGCTGAGCTCTTTAGTTTCAAATGTCATTCTTAATGTTGAAACTCTGTATCACAAAGATATATACATATGCATATATGTGCAATAATATATGTATATGTCTTGCATATATATATATATATGCAAAATATGTAGCCTTTGAGATTTTTGTCCTGAGCACTGTCATTTGAGAGGTTACATCATCCTTGGTACTGATTTTAGAAAATAGGAAAGCAAGTTCTCCATTTATGACTATCACAACACCTTCAAATAAGAATCTGAGGTGTCATTTATTGCCTATTACTTCTCTCTATTCCTTTATATACCAATATTTATTTTGGACTCACACCAGTGTTGCAAAGCATCTTGATGCACCTGAGTAGCTAAGAGGGTTCCTTCCACAGAAGTTTAAACCCAATTCCTCCAAACCATAGCAAGCACATGCATTAAAGTGTTCGAAATATCCAGCAAAATAAAACATAGCCTGATTTCAATATTTTGCATTCATGTTAATTTATAGATAATGTACTGTTTAGGAACCAGGGTGACAGCTGAAAAGAATCTTGATTTCACAATTTATTGAGCATAGACTTTTATCAGTAAACCTGTAGAGAAACAAAACATAATAATGGAAAATGTTGACAGGAGCATACAAAGGTTTGCATTCTGGTATATTAGTTGGTGGAGAAATCTCTGTAAGATGAACTGACCGCGTATGGAAAAGCCGCACACATGCCGTCCTCTTCTGATGCACTGTGTCATCCTCAGCTAACCGCATCAAAGGAATAAGAAGCGTAGACGGGGATCTGTGTAAACAGGGTCAGGGGAGCACTCTGTAGTTATAAGGATGCTTTCTGTCAGAGCTGCTAATGGCAGGCTGACGTGAATGGCGGTGCCTCGCTGTTACTAACTGTCCTGACTGCACAGGGTGAGCACAGGCGAGTTACCCAGTTCAGGCAGAAGTCATGGGATCCAGCCGTGTTTAACTGCAATCTTTGATTCCTGTAGTCTTGCAGTGCATAAACGGTTCCATTTGTGTGGGGGTGTTGCTACTTGTGTGTATATCTTGGTCGTTTCTGATCCTTCCCTCTCCCAGACCTTCCCTCCTCATCTCCTCTGTCTGCAGAAGTCTGCCTCCCCATGCCCCGCTTTATTTTACTCTCCACTTGTCTGTGCATAGTGTTTCTCATAAAGAGACACCACCCCTCCTTCCCTTCTGTGTTTGCCTGACTTCACTCATGCATTGCATCACTGGGGGACTTAAAGGACAGATGTTCACCTTCCTGCAGTTCCGCATCCGAATGTCCCGGACCCAGATGTGGCCAGCAGCTGGTTCCTCCTGGAAGGTCTGGGGCAGAGTCCACCTTTCAGAGTGCCCGGTGGGCCATGCACTCGCGGCTTGTGGGTCACTGTTCCAACCCCCCTCTGTCCTCATGCAGCCTCCTCGCTGGGTCCCTGGGTTGCCCCTTTTCTGTCGCTCACAAGCACACTCCTCCCTGGATTTAGTGCCCATGCTGAGAATGATCTCATCTTGAGATCCTCACTTCAATTACATCAGCAAAGACTCTTTTCCTGAATGAGGTCACCGTCTGACTTTAGGGATTAGAATGTGGACCTATGTTTTAGGGAGGCTCACAATTCAGCCCAGCTACAGGGCTGAAAATTAAAGTGGAAAAGACCAACCTTGAAAGAGCCGCTCTATTGGCAGGGGAAGGTGCTGGGGAAGGTGGCAGAGGGCTGCCCTCCCGGAAGTGGCTGCCTTGTTTTTGCTCTGCAGTGTGACAACCGTGGGATCCGGTGACCCGGCCACGCAGCTGCTCTGTGAGGCCTGCTGCTCCGGGACCGGTCCTTGCTCAGTTTGGCCTTTGCTTCCTTCTGGCGTTTATGGCTCGGACCCCGATGGAACTGACACCTCCTGTCTTACAGTTCTTGATGGATTCATTCAAGTCACAGCCTCATCTGACTGCTTGGGACCTTTGTGTCCCTTCCCAGTGACTGTCTGGGAGCCCAGGAGAGAGCTATGGGGCAGTCCCAGTTATCTCTGAGCACCCAGAATCTCTGTGATCAGCCCCACTCCAGTGTTGGGGAGCCATCAGCAACCCTCTGAACGCTCAAGAGCCCTGGCTGAGTCCCCGTCCTAAGGCCAGGGTTTCTGCTCCAGATAAAGCTCAGGTGTGAAGATGGGTTCCACCTTTCGCTGCCGTATGTGTGCATTAAACGTTTAGTGGACATGCTTGTGCACAGTGCTGGACTTACAGTGGGGTTCATCACGGTAAACCTGGCCTAAGTCCGGGAGTCCACAATGCCCTGATAGCCCTAACCGGCCCCACACTCCAGCCCTGTGCTGTACTGGGCGTGGAGGCCTGCTGCTGCCCTGGGTGAGGGCGGCCTGCCTAGACCGCCGTGCCTGCCTTCGCCCACCTCCCGGGGGACCTTTGCTGCCCGTGTCAGCCCCGGAGAAGAGCCAGCTCCAAAGCTCCAAGCACAGCTTCTCCCAAATGCCTGTCGCGCTTGCGCCTTATCTAGAGCTGCGCCGCCATAACCTGGGGGTTGTCTGTATGATACAGAAGCTAAGGTATTTAGGAAAGAACATTCCAGAAGCATGAAAGTGTTCTTGAATCTTTCACTATGTGTATCACCACACTCTTCTTCATAAATCAAGTTACCATACTGTACCCCATTAATTACATACTCTGCCCCCATAAATCTGTATTATTAACTCAAACAATGATAAAATGAGTGTACTAAAGGGCAAAGTGTCCCTGCACTCATCACCATGGTGTGATACCCCTTTCTGAGCTGCACCCCGGGTGCAGACCTTCTGCTGCCCTGGCCCTCAGCACTCCTGCACCTGGACCATTGCGGACCTGGAACACGTGTTACAGAGAACAGAGCAAGGGCCAGTTCCCGCAGGTGCTCCATGGCCGGAGGAAGTTGGAGGAGGAGACTGCACCAGCAAGTGCGTTTTGGGGCTGGCTTCTTGCTGAGTGGCCACAGATCTCGTGGGCCTGGCATTCTCGTAGAAACTCGGGGTCAGGGCAGCAGAGCTGGGCAGTGTGGAGGTCACAGGAGCCTTCAGTGCATCATTCCCTATTTCTTTTTATGAGGGAAATATTCCGTAATAAATTACAGGAGTACATGTAGCAGTATTCAGCATAAAAGGACAGCAAGTTGGGGATGTGCCCTGCCACTGGGGATGCAGCCCCCCACGTTCCCACCATGGTCCCTCCCAGGAAACCGTTCCAGGGTGCAGGGAAGGCACCAACTGGTTCCCGCACACTGGTGTCTCCAGGGCCTGAGGTCACTCACTGCCGAAGGGCAGGAGGTTCGGTGCCACCTTCCCATCCACTGCCGGGTCCCAGCGCAGTGAGGGGTGGGGGGCTGCTCCCCAGGAAGCTTTGTAGCAGAGGTCAAGGAGAAGCCTTCCTGGAGGGGAGGTGTGGGCGGGAAATGAAGGCATCTTCTTCGAGGATTCGGAGTCCTTATCTGCTGGCCGGATGCTTTGGCGATGGAATCCATCGCCTGAGGGTGGAATTGTGGGAGGAAAGAAAAGGGAGGGAGGGAGAGAGAGAGGAGGGAAGGAAGGAAGGAGGGAGGGAAGGAAGGAAGGAAGGAAGGAAGGGAAAGGAAAAGAAAGCGGGGGAGGGAGGCTGAGGCAGAGAGATGCAAGCAAGCTCTCTCAGTCCCTGTAAGATTCCCGCTGCTGCCCCACAGTGGCCAAGAAGGAAGCTGCCCTCCCTCTTCGGGAAGGAATCATCACAAGAGCTCACTCAGACCCCAAGAGACCAGGGGCAAGGCTGCCCTCTGCAGCCCTGGACACTGGCAGGGAGCCCCTGGGGAGAGAGCTGTGCTTCCCAGAGTCGGAGCAAAGACACAACAGCAGTGCACACTTGTGGCAGGCCACACGACTGCCCAGTAACGTGCAAGTCCAGGCCAGAGTATCCAAACAGGTAAGCGGGTCCCATGTTAGCCAGCTGGACCAGTGATACCCAGCAGTGTGCGTAAGAGACCTGCGAGTGCTGGCCACTGTGTCTCGGTGTTAGAAAATCTGTTCAAATACAAAGGAAGTAAAAGGAGCAGAATTCAGATGAACTTCCACACACCCCTCTCAGTCTTTAGCAGATCAAGTAGATCAAAAAATAAATAAAGGTGCAGAGCCTTAACTCGTGTCACCAGCAAAGCTGGAATAAGAGCAGAATATCAGACTAAGGAAAAACCCTTCCAAACCAGAGCCGGGTCCTCCGGGCTGTGACCTTTGACTCCGCTTGGTCCTCCTGAGCAGGTCACCACTAACTCCACGCTCGACCCAAACCTGCCCGGCTTCCTCTGTGTCACACTGGCTCTGCTCTCTGGTGACAGGAAGGCCCCTCCAGCAGCCCACGGTGTGACACACTGGCTTCCGTGTGCCTTGGACCCTCCGTCCTGCACAAAACCATTCCAGAATTCCCATGCCCCTTAGCAACATACGTGTGCATGTGCTCATGTATAGCGCACCTGTGCACTCTCCATTGGGTTCTGCACAATTAAGGCGTGATCCTTGACCTCAGAGATTTTCCAGACCAGTGACAGCGATGGAGGGAGGAAGTGAGACATAGGCAGAAGCCTGCGGACAGCTCAGGAACGGACAGTGTGACGGTAGTGCCAGAGGCAATGCGGGTGGCATGCGGACATCGGATGAGCTCGCGTGTGTCTGTGGCACCTCAGGGTGTACCCAGGACGTGCCACTGCTTTTGCTGGACTCGGCCAGTTTATGAGTAGATAGGTCTACACGTTAAAACCATAACATGTCCCCGGGCCCTTAGGAGAACAGTGAAGTTAGAGACTGTCACAGTGTCACATGCTGGCGAGAGCAAGACAACACCAAATGCCTCGAACCCCAAGGGCAGGGAGGTCAAATGGTACAAACACCCTGGAAAGGCATCTGGCAGTGTGCGTTCTCCTGCCACGCAGCCCAGCCAGAGTCCTCTCGGCGTTTACTCTGGGGAAATGAAAACCTGTGTCCACAGAGTGACCCTGCAGAGGGGTGGTCACGGCAGCTCTCCTTATACTAACCAGACCCTGAAGACTCCCCAGATGTTCCTCAGCAAGTCAACAGGTAAAAGCAAACCTCTGGTCCCTCAGTGCCATGGACACTGTTACCCAGCCGTGCCAGGAACGCTGGTGCTCGCGGTAACCAAGATGGAGCCCTAGCACGAGATGCTTAGTAAGTCACAGGGGTGTCTGTGAGACCTTCTCCAGGCGACGGCCTGCAGAGAGGGCAAAGAAACCAGAGGGTAGGGAACCCGGAGACCAGAGACAGGGCGGGCAGGCACAGGTACAGAGAGACAGCCTCCGCGGGGCCTCTGTAAGGTACATGGTCTAATTATAACGCTAAGTTTTGATGTCCTTATGTTAGTTTCCCGGGATATTTTTAGTTATCAATTAAATTTTATTCAACCTGATGATATTTTCTGTATGATCCAGAACATCCCAGGAGTAAAGGAGTTTTGAATTACCATGTGCAGTGGATAGGGTTTTTAGTCTATCCACTGCATATGGTAATGCATATGCTTTTTTAGTCTATTTGCAATGTTAATATTCTATCTGAGCTACATGAAAATCTCAGTATTGGGGGGAATCTCATGAAGGGTACATGAGAGTCGATACCCCTTCTGCAACTTCCTATAAGGTTATGTTCAACATAAAGAGTCAAACACCAGCCGGGAGGAGGTGGGAGGGGGCAGTCCCACCCACAAGTGGCTCTGAGGCCAGGAAAATGGAGAGCAATTTCTGAAAAGCAAAACAGCACCAGCCAGCCTTGCCTGGAGAGGAAAATTGCATTCCTAGACCACAAAACACAGAGCAGGGGTGTGGAGGAACAGACAACGCACTCCGGGGGGAGGCGGCAGGGGATAAAAGAGGGCAAGGCTGGTAAATGGAGACACGGTTTACAGCAGAATATAAGTATCTTTAGTATCAAGCTGTGGGGAGCAAGTGCACTGTGGGTAACAGGACGCCACTGTAAATGACAAACAAGGATGTCACACGGTAAGCTGGCTGACATGCGGAGTAGGCGTAAGCAGACAGAGATGGGGAGAGACACACAAAGCCATCAGGACACAGGCGTCCTGGTCCAGGATTGAACTAAGGAGGTGGCCGTGGGGTGAGGAGAGACTGTAAATGGATGGGAGTCGGGCCAAGGCTGAGTCTGGGACCCCAGGACAGCAAGTGAATGGGGTGGGATGGGGCAGAATGAAATGTGTGTGATGTGTGTGAACCAGGGCTGCTGTGGGATGCAGATGCCACGCAGATGTCATGAGTGTGAGGCTGAGCGTGGGGCAAGGAAGACAGGCTCGATCTGCAGGGTGAGGTGGGCAGTAGGGGTGGAGGATGAGGTAGGAGCCCCCGGGGGTGCAGGCACCCCTGGTAGGGGGTCTAGGAAATGTGAACGGTTCCGCACTTCGTCGTGCTTTTGGAGCAGGTGCCGGGCCGGCCGCACCCCGCATCACCTTCTCCCTCACCCTCCCCACCACTTCCTTAACAACCTCCTGCCGCAGCGGTTGTCAAGGCAGATGCTGATGCACCTCATCCGCCATAGCAACCAGTTCCCGGAGACCCGGCAACGGCAGGAAGATGGGGAAAATCGCTCATTGTCCAGTGGCTACTGGCAGCCTCACGGAGCGCACAGAAGCTCACCCCTGCAATTAATCCTGATTGCAAGTTCTCAAAATAGCACCCCCCATTTAGCTGTCAGCCTCCTGGCACTTTGAGTGTCCAAAGAGGAATCACAGTAGCTCAGCCCTCCTCTCTGGGGGCTGCTCGTTTCAAAGGCCTTTTCTTTGGTTGGAGGCAGAGGGTTCTCTGGACCAGCAGCAGCTTTCTTGGATCTCCCAGAGGACTGGGCTGCCCCCTCAGGGCGCACGATGCTTGATTTTTAATGAGGTGTGAAGGGGAGGGGGTGGCAGGCAGATCTGCATCTCTGCGCTCTCCCCAGAGAAAGCCTTGGGAGGTGACTAGGACCTTGGTGTAGAAAGGAGTGCTGCACCCAGCACTTTGGTCTTCTCGGAAAAGGGACACGAGGTTGGCGAAAGCATTTGCTCTATGGTGGCCCTGAGCCAGCCTGCCAAGGCTCAACACCGTCTTGCTTGGCCCCCAAACTGGCTGAATTAGCCTGGAAGTGGAGCCTGTGGGACAGCCGTCCACGCAGGCTGAATGGCACACCAGCGTGGCCTGTTTAGGAGGACACAGCATTGCTCGACTGTCGGGGAGTATTTGTCGACAGGGACTTCAACTTGAGCCACGAGGCATGTGTTAGTCTGTTAAAAGCAAAACCTTTCATTCCCCACTTACATGAATGCTATGTATTTATTATCAAAGATCCAGACAAATCAGGAATAACCCAAACTACAGTGGAGCCAGACGAGGTGGCACATGGTTGTAATCCCAGCACCTGGGTCAGTGTGAGCTCCAGGCCAGCCTGAACTACACAAAAGAGAAGGGAAAAAAACCACTAAAAATAACAAAAGCAATACAGCCACACCTCAGTTCGTGAAGTGAATTCAGTCTACCATTCCGGGGAAGATGTCCATGGTCAGGTCTGTCACCCAGTGCAGAGTTCCTAAACGAAAACAAAATTTTGCCAAATGCTTCTTTCTGTGCGCTAAATTATTCACAAGCAAAAGCATTGGTGAACCCAGAGTCACTGTAAACATTACCTGTTACTCACTTCTCCTAGCGTGCATAGCACCTTTAACACCGTTTAATGCTTTCTCCTTCCCTACGGATGCAGAGATTTATTCACACAAACAGAAATGCACTCGGTGACCGAAGGAGAGAACATACTTTTTAAGAACAAAATTCTTCCCATCTGATTGTGTTGCTGATAGATCCTGGGCATCGTCAGGGAGGGAATCCGGGCCCTAAAGTCCCGCATGTTGGAGCTTTCCGTCCCAGTCAGGCTGTGCTGGGAGACAGGGCCTGTCAGAAGTGATTCAGCTAAAATGGATCCTCAGGCCCAGGCCCTGATCTACTCCGTGTCCTTGTACGAAAGGGAAGCAGAGCTCACCTGTTATCCGGCACCCTAGGAGGCTGAGGCAGGAGGACTGCAAGTTTGCACCCGGCCTGGGCAACTCAGTGACTCGAGAGGCCATCGGAATAGTACAAAGCAGGGGGGTAGCTCGGGATCAAGATGCTGGGTTCAGTCCCCGGTACCGAGGGAAAATAAAAGAGGTGGAGATACGTCCGATGCCCAGAGGGACAAGCCCGGAGGACAGAGGAGGCGCTCGGTCTGCAAACCCGGGAGCCGAGCTGCAGGTGGCGGCAGCCCTGTGGATGCCCCGCTCCAGGCTCGTCGGCCCCGGGCTGTGGGACCCACACAGCGCAGCCTGGCGTGGTACTGAGGCAGCTCTAGCACCTGGTGCAGGTCTCTGCACGAGGTTTCAAGAACAGCGTCTGGGCTCTCACGGCTGATAACAACCCACCACACGGCTCCGGCCTGACCCCCCTCAGCCACCCCGCCGACCGTTCGGCCAAGCCTGGGGTGCGTGTCACCAGGTCCCTGGCTGCCTCCACGTCCCTGTCAGGTGTCAGGTGAGGGCGCTTCCCCTTCATGCTCGTTTTGACTTGGGGGAAGAGCCGGGAGACAGGGTGGGTGAGGACGCAGTGTGATGTCTTTATTTGACTGAAATTGCCATCAACAGTGGACCAGTGTGGGATGATCATAAAATACAGTGTTTATGTTTAAACTTCATTATGGTAAAGATCGTGTGATCGTTGATCCCCTCCAGACACTCAAGATGCTGCCCTCGCGTCAGCACTGCCCTTGGTCCTGTCCTTCTGGGCCACGTGGCTTTGCTAGCGGAACATTTTATACTGGAGCCATTTGCCGTGTCTGCCAGCCACCCCTTGTCCTGGGAAGCTGCGTGTCGTAAGTCCTCACCACAGAGATGAAGAGCAGTGAAAATCTGAAAAGGGGGTAGCCAGTGCTTCCTTAGTCATTTCCGAGGTTACTGAGCTGTGGACCGTGGACCTGTGAGCCCAGGTCCCTGAGTTTGGTGACCCAGTGCTCTGAGGGAGCCTCCCGCTCTGCCTGACGGCACTCTTGTGAGCTGGGCTGAGTCCTTCTGGCAGTCTCTGCTTCACTTAGCGCCACCAGACCTCAATGAGGGCTGCCATTCCTCTGGGAGGGACACTTCCAAAAGCCCCTAAGATCTTAAGTGCCCTGAGACCCACTGGGCCGTGAAGCAGCTCCTAACTGACCACACTGTTTGCCGACGGTCCCTACCTGTGCTGCCTGGTAGGATGTGGCCACTGCCAGACACAGGGCTCTGACAATCTCCACAGCCAGCCCCCACTGTCACTCCTGGGTGACAGCCAGCCCCCACTGTCACTCCCGGATGACACACGTGTGCACCCACGGCACGAAGCGAGAGCAGCTTTGCTTTCCAGTACATGTGCGTGTGTGTGCGTGTGCGTACGTGTGCACACACACCCGTGCTTCTCTGACATGACGGCGTGTTCTAGTCCTCGGTGGGCCCCTTCTGGGATAAGTGGCACTTGCCCGGCTGTGACCTGTGTGGGGAGGGCAGCGACTCCAGCCCCCCAAGAAGCCAGCTGTGTTCCCCGTTCCTCCCAAGGCCGAGGCTTCCATCTCCCACGCCGTGGAGGTGAGTGTGCGTCCACAGCCCTGTCAGCAGGAGCGGCCCTTTCTGCAAACCTCCAGACTGGGCAAGGCGGGAGCATGGCCCAGCATGCCAAGACGCCCCTTCCAGAGCGGGAAAAGCCCTTGGGTATGAAATGCAAGGTCGCTCGTGGATTCCAGATTGGCATCATCTGAATGCCCATCGCCCCAGCTCTCACAGGGATCTCAGGAAGAAGACTGAAGATGATTCGGACATTCTGCTGACCCAGAGCTGCGCTCCAGGCCTCTAACACACACTCACACATGTGTGAGCACATGCACAGGCATGCAGACCCGTGTGTCCGCACACAATCCTGTGCACACACCGAAAGCATGTGACGACGTCATGCACGCACTAACACAAGCACGCACACGCAGGCCCTTCTCCCGTATGTATCCGTAACCTCCACACAGCGCCTTTTCCTTGAGAAGCAAGCAGACAGCCTAGGCCTTCTTTTCACACCACGTTAGCAGAATGCCGTTCTGAGGACACTGCTTTCTCCCCTTCTTAGCGTGTGTTGTCTGCTTTTTAGGTATTATGGTGAATATGTCCCCAATTCACTACTAATACTTACTAATATTTTATTAGTGAGTTATGTACTGATACATACTTACACTATTTTACATTATTTGCCGATTTGCTAGTGTTTCACTGGGGACCTACGGAAAGCGCAACTGGCGCGTTCCCTGTGCTTCCCTGGCCGCCCGCTCCACCTAAACCTGCACTCGGGTGAAGTCTAAGGCCTCTGCCCCCGGGCGCCTTCGCACTGTTCTGCATTCTTGCAGAGCCCCAGTCTTGACGTATGAAGAGGATCCTGGACCCGAGCAGTGTCCAGTCTGGGCAGGAAGCCCAGGAACCCCTGTGCTTCCGCTGTCCTGAGAGTTCCCACCATCTGGTCCTGCGTCGCCCGACTGTCAGATGCGCACTGGAGTCCGCTCTTCCGGCTCTGTCCTCAGGCCGCCTCGGTCACCACCCCGAGGCCGGGAGAGCGCAGCTCGGTTGGGCTCCGTCCCTGGATGTTGACCACAGCGGGGCTGGCGCAGGGTGCGACCTGCAGCCGGGCTTCTCACCTGCACTGCACACCGTGGTCCTGAGGGGCTTCCAGGAGCCATCGCAGGCTGCACGCTGGCGTCTGGAGCAGGCTTCCTGCCGCTGGTCAGGGTCGCTCGTGAAAAGCCGCAGTGCTAAGCGAATCACCAACAGGGCCTGCAGGGAACCGTTAGTTTTCACCTTTAAAAACTGACCGTCTCATGGACTTGAACATCACACAGGCCGTAGCGGCGAATTCCCCTTCTATAGCTGCACCTAGAGCAACCCTGCTTCAGTGGCCGGGTGCACACACCAGAATGTGCAGAGCGGCCTCTATGGACAGTCTTCGACACCACCCACATAAAAAACACCAAAGTATTGTACAAAGGATACTAGACAACAACGAAAACTGTAGGTACCATCTATAGATTGTGAGCGTTGAGCAAAGGTGAAAGACAAAGTGAAAGACGGTGTGACGCTGTCTTACATTCACTTCAGAAGCAGGCGGAGTGAAGCTAAAGTGCTCGCGGGTTCATCCACACTGGTAAAAGCATAGACTGCGTGTATTGTAATCCTGGCTCCGCTGTTTACGAGCTGTGTGGTCCTGAATTAAAGGGACCCTCTGTGCCTCTGTTTCTGTGCCCTTTTATAAACTTAGGGTAGTAATAACCCTACCTGCTATGGGGGCTGCTGTGGCGACGGCTGATAGATTTCTCAGCAGAGGGCGCAGTGGCTGTTCGCTAGAATCTCGTCACCGTTACTCAAGGTGTTTCTGCAAGGGCATTTCGTGTCCTTGACACTAGCGTGGACAAATGGCAAAGGTGTGCATAAAAGAAAAGATACAAATCCTGATCATCAAACAAAAGGTCCGCACGCACCCCCGGCCAGCAAGGGGGAACACAGAGCTCACCAGGAGAAACGACCCTGGGTCCGAATGGAGGCAGTGGTCGGAGTGACTTCAAGCCCCAGGCAGAATTTCAGAAATTAAACTGCAATAGGGATCAAAGCCGAGAGGGGCATCCAGGGTGTCAGTCCTTAGCCGACCAGTGGAAGGAACCCCGGGACACCTCAGGGGAGCGTTCCTTCCAGCATTGTGGCCTGAGGCCCAGGAGTCACAGGCCACACTGCCGCAGCCATGGCTGTAAATAAATGCAGGACCTCACCAGCCGTGGGTGCTAATGAGGGTGACGGGTCACCTAACTACTCTGCTTCTGTCCTGGGGCCATTTGGGAATGGCCAGTTCTGTTTCCGTGGAAACCACTTGCCCTCTGCTAGCAGCAGAAAACTGGAAAAGGGGGAGGAGGGGAGGGAGAAAATTTACTTCCAAGCTTCGGGCTCTTGTCTGATGCTCTTGTTTCTCCTGGTCCTCTGCTCTGGGCTCCTGGCGTCCCCTGAGACAGGGTGCCAGTTTCCCTGGGTGGCCGATGGCTTCTGCGGCAGGAGCCACAGTCGCTTTGGAATCTCCTCTCAGAGCCAGATGCCTCTGCATCTCCATGTGGAATCCATCTCTGGGCTGGGACTCCGAGCTACATGGGAGGGGCCACCCGGGGGCCGGAGTTCCAGGAGATGGGGTGCGGGGTCATCCTGGGGACCCGCTAGCATGCTGTCATCTTTAAAACTAACATTCCGGACACCGCCTACCCAGCTTTACATGCCGACATGTTCATTTCTTATAACTTTTCATTAACTATCACCATAGGCAGAAATATTCAGGTTTATTTATGTTTGCTTTTTTTTCTACCTAATTATTTAGGAAGATTTCTTATCGGGAGAACTAGAACATGGAGGTACACGAACAGACAAGGAAATGGGAGAAGTGACCTGTCTATCTCCATGTGAGCCAGGGGAAAACGCTGTGGTTAGCATCTTTTGGTTAATACCATGGTTGCAAAATGCATCACTTTCTTCGCATCTCGACTCCAGACACAAGGCAGAGGGAACTCGGCACGAACCCTAGTGTCCTGTGCTCTGCCCTGGCGGGGGTTAATCTGGGCCAGGGTGTGGGAAGGCTGGGTTCTTGTTAGAGTTTAACACAGCATACACCCCACTGTCGCTTGGAAACATGTGTTTGATTAATGGTTATAATCAAAGTAACTTCATTATGTAAGCATAATAACCCAGCCGAGAAGATCCTAGTATGTGCTAAGAACTTATTAATTCCTGGCTGGAGAAATCATTTTCTTGATAGGGATTAGAGCTGCCCGGTAGGCAGCCTCGCTTGTTAAAACTTTCATGAACTGTAAGTATTTGAGCAGGAGGAATTGCTGGTTCCGCAGCAGCTTGGGGGGGTGGTTTATTCAGGTGCTCTCACGGCTCTCTCCAGCACAATCATATTAATCCTGGTCAGAGCCCCGGGAGGCTGCAGCCCCATTGTGCTTACAGACGAGGAACCGGAAATGAAGCTGAGGACGCGGACAGCACTGTGCGGCCTCAAATGGCGGGAGGAGAAGCCGGAGAAGAGTAACAGTCTGTTTTCCCGGGCAGGCCTTTCTGTGGGCTTTCTGCGAAGTGTGCTCTGTGGAGCAGCCGGTCAGCGGCACCGTGCACAGTGCCAAGAAGCAGAAGCGGCTGGGTCCCTTAGCTGGTGAGCGGGCAGAAGGGGACCCAGGATGTTTACTCTTTGGGCTTCAGAAAGAAGCAGATTCTTGCAGAGACCGTGGTGCGGATGCAACCCGAAGACCTCATGCTGGGGGAGGTACAGCAGCCTCAAGGTCAAACTGCCTACACCCCCTGCGTGAGGCCCCTGGAACAGTCGCACCCAGGGGGACAGGAAGCAGGTGGCGGATGCCAGACAGGGGTGAAGGCTGGCTAACAGTAGGAACCTGCTCCGTGGCCCCTGACCTGATTCAGATAGTAAAGACTTCTGGTTTGTCCAGTGGAGAACACGAATGCTGAGGACCAGTGTCGTTTGCACGGCTGAGGAAGTGCCCCCACGGGCTCCTGCCCGGCCTGCAGACGTGGCGGAAGACGGAACTGCAGTGTCACGAGGGCGGTGTGACGGGCTGACTGACGGCACCGCTGTGGACCAGAGGGACACTGCCCGCTTCCGCTGAGGACCTCTGTGCCTCTGTGGGCAGGGTCTCTGCCAGGGGAGCAGAGAAAAAGGGAGCAGAGCAGGTGCTTCCCATCCTATTTTCAGGGTTGTACCTGACTGGCCCAAGTCTCGCCCAGGACACAGTCACCCCGCTCTCTCTGCTCCCCGCCCCGCAACCAGGCTGTTGGTTCCTCCCAGGAATAACGGTGGCTGCTAAGCAAGCTTGGCACCGTCCTCTCACACCCTGGGGCCGTGCCGTTGGCTGTGGTCCTTTCGATCCCACTGGACACCAAACCCGGGGTCCGGTTCCTCGGCTGCCATCTCGATTCTCGGTAACTGTGTCTGAGATTTGGGGGGCAGGGAGCAGGAATTGTGGCATGCAGCCAGAGCTCCCATGCCGCACCCCCAGGAGAAGTCTCTGCTCTCTCTCCTCCCCCTGCCTCCGCCTCACGCCTCCCCACCCTGCAGTGTCTGCCACCTGCTGCCGTGGGGTCAGGGTGTGCGGAGGGTGATCCAGCAGCGTGGGTTCATCCTGGCACCCCAGAGCCCTTGCCAAGTGCAGGATTGCACTGTGGGCACTGGGGAACCTCGTAGTATGCCTAAGCCTGGGGGGCAGTGAGCTGCAGAGACCACCCACCACAGGTTGAGATAGAGACAGCGGCAGGGAGACAGCTGGGCTCAGAACTGTGACGGCCCCCTCTACCCTGCTTGTTGAGCACAGCGCTCTGGGTTTTCACTTTGCCCTGGGCCTTCGAGGGACGTAGCCAGACTCGCCGCGTCATCCCACAAGGACGCTGCGGGCTTGCAGGGGAGCTGCGGGGATCCTTTCCTGCAGCTTAGGAAATGGGGCTACCAGATGGCATGGGGAGCCCCCCAAAGTGGACTCAGTCCCAGACCTAGGGCTTCTAGGAACATTCAGGCCTTGAAAACAGCCCAGCGATGGGCGGTGGTCACCCTTGTGGTCAGACGCTGTGTCCGCAGGCCAGCTGCTGCCCCTTCTGCCAGTTTAGGAAGGAGGCTTCACATTCAGGCCGGAAGACCTGGGCTCTCTTTCTACAGCGTCCTTTTCCCAGGCCAGTGTCCTTCCCTGGCCCTGCTTTGTTAAGGTGTTCACGGAATGGAATTCATGGCATGCGGCTATGAGGTCACCAGTGCACAGTGACCTGTACTCGAGGGGCACAGAGGGATGGGGACACACCTGCTGGGGCGTGGTCTGAACTGTGTTATCTCCCCAGACCCAGAAAATAGGAAAGGAGGGAGGAGAGGAAGAGAAGGAGGAAGCAAGAAGAAAGGAAGGGAAGGGAAGGGAGATTCACCATCCCTGGGATTAATGAAGATTGCATTTGTGATGATTTTTTTTTAATTTATGCTAGGTAAGAACAGAGCTTTGGACAAGGAGTAAGAGAGCGCTGTGAGGCGAGTAAGTCTCAGCCTGCCGGCCTCATGCCTTCCCGTACTCCGTTTACTTGCTGAGAAATGAAGAAGGGGAGATGTCAAATATGAAATTAACCAGCAAATTATCCCATAGTCTAGTCTTTATTTTTGCCCCTTCAAAATAAGTGTTTGATGTCTGTTTCCTCTTTGACCATCTGCAGAGACGTCTGCTAACACACCTTCCTTGCAGTGAATCTGTGGGGAACGTTTTTCCTCTATTTCTCACATGTAGCCTGATTTAGAGTCTACTTGGGTTTAGAAACACGTGCCGGGTGGTTCCAAGCCAGGATTGCTCCCACCTCAGACTGCTGCGGTGTGCGGCACAGTGAAATATTCTCTGGAGCAGTCAGCCTTCGCAGGCAGAGGTTACCCTTAATGAGCTGAGGAAGTGAATGAAAGAGAGAACAAAGGAGAAAAGAAAGAGAAAGAGACAGAAAGAGAGGCCTACAAAGAAGAGAGAAAAGTTGAAGGAGGAAGGAAAGGAAGACAGGAAAAAGGAGGAGGGAGCAAAAGGAGGGAAAGGAAAAGACCTTCCGTGCTGGGGAAGGTTCTGGAGTTGATTCCACCTGGGCCACGTGTCAGGGCCACCTGGAGGGCACCAGCCCCAGAAATGGAGCCTGCTGGCCTGGGGGTGGGGACCGGGCCATGTGGGATCCAAGTCCCCAACTGCTTCCATGTCTGAGGTGCGGCCCAAGTTGAAGCCATCTGACTCCTTCCAAGTTCTCCAGAATTAGAGGGGAAACTGAGGCCCAGGGCGGCACAGGCCCCTGCCCATTCAATGCCAACTAAGGCTGGAGCCATCCCCCCGCTGCTGGTCCCCTTCCTTGTCTCCTCCTGGGACCTGACTCCACAGAGGGGCGTGTCCTTAGCTGATGGTCAGCAGATCCCACGTCACAGTGTCAGACCCGAGGGGACCCTCAGACAAAATGTGCTGAGCACGATGAGGCCCCCAGGCTTTGACCCCCAAGGGGGAGGAGCCAGGAGGACAGCTGCTGTCCTGGTACCTGGCCTTTGAGACCGTGCTGATTTCCTCGTTTCCCCAGGAAACCTGACCAGAGAATAATGAGAATTATGCAGTCAATAAATTTTGATTTACTGATGAAGTTACAGCAAAAATAAACTGCTGTTTCAGGCCCTGCAGGACCGTGTTAAGTGTGGAATCCAGGCTGTAGATCTACAGCTGTTTGAAGTTCTGTAGGTTTGAAGCATTTTTTATAATGAAACGTTGGAGGGTTGCTGGGCATGGTAGTGCATGCCTGTAATCCCAGCATTCAAGAGGCTGAGACAGGAGGACTGCTGCAAGTTCAAGGCCAGCCCGGGCTAAAAAGTGATTTTAAGGTCAGCCTGAATGGCATACCGAAACCCTGTCTCAAAAAAAAAAGAAAGTAAGAGGGTTATAAAAATAACAGCTGAAGAAGTAGCTTTAAAAATGAGTGCAGGTCTCAGGGCATCACCCTCCCTTACCTTCCCACCTGGAAACCCTGGAAGGTCCTGCCTCAGTTTCCCAACTCGGGCATTGAGCCAACCTCGTTGTCTCCTTATTGGAGTTGATGGAGAGACAAAGGGATGTGCCAGGACTCACGGGGGCTCTGGGCAGGCAGGGATGGCCAGCCACCCTCTCTGGTCAGGGTCACTTTGAACAACAAGAGCAACAGCTTCTAGGCAGGACCTGTTGAAGTCTGCTCCAGGCCGGTTTTTTCTGACTCCTTTGTGAAGTAGGGAGACTGATGCAGATACTTGGGAGGGAGGCCTGTCCTGGCGGGGGTCAGCCCTGTCTCAGGGGTGGGGGTAGATTATGAGACACCGCTTGACATCCTCTGAAATGGCGTCCTGGTAACCGCGGAAACATTGGCCATTGAGGAATGAGGATAGAGAACACTGATTTGTAGCATCGTCTGTCCCGGGGTGTTGCTGCACCCACTGTTGCCAGAGTGACATCAGCAGCTGCAGAGCAGCAGCCCGGCTCCACCTCCTGGCATCAGAGGTGCAGGTCAGTGACTCATGGCCCAGGGAGGAGCTCGAAGGGCAGGGGGAGAGGCACACATGGTGACACCTAGGTGGATGGGCCACCCACCACCGTGCAGGAGAAGCACACGGCTCTGGTCTCCGGGCTGGGCCATCTCGGGTCTGGGCTCCTCGTGCCCCAGCCTCTCCTCAGTGCCAGTCCCTGTTAAATCCCCTGCCTGCTTGTTATGCTTGAAAAATGCCTGCAGAAGGCTACCTGCCACACGGACTGGCTGTCATCAACCCACAGGCTCTGGACTGCGACAAGGGAAAAGGTCGCGCACGCCTTTGTGCATCAGCGTTGCAGAGAAGCCGGGATGAGGGTTCCAACCTCCCCTTCAGAGGACCGGAAATATCTGCTGAGGACGGGACACGGCCTGGGCAGAGCAGTTCTGACCCAGCCTATGGGCCGCAATGCCCATGTTTCTGTCACAGCGCCCAAGGGCAAAGCCAGTGAAGATGAGGTCACAGGTTTCTCCCAGACAGCGCCCAGGAAAGCCTGTGCATGATTATTTTTCAAGAAAGGCAAGGGAAGAGAATGAACAACTCATCCAAGCAGTACTGCGGTTTTGGAGGTCAGTTCCGCTAGGTGTCTGTTTGAAACATAGGAAGTTGCATTTGGGGAATGGCAGCCCTCAGAATGCATTGGTTCCCCCAGAGCAGCTCCAAAGGAGACAGAAACCTCTTCTTCAAATTATCTGACTTGCACTGGAAACTAAAGAAGGCAAGCATTAAAATGCCTTGCACGTGACAAGTGAGCACACTTTCCAAGAGCTCAGAGGAAATCTGTGTTCTCTACATCCTTCCACTTTACAAATTTTGTGTCCTTTCCACAAACACAGGCAAATCTTCCCCTGGAGTAGCCTTGAGATGCCTAGGACTCTGTGAGGTGTTAAGCTTGGATCAATTTCTAGAACACAGCTTCGCAACTAGAGTTTCTGCCTTGCAAAGGGTATTGCAAGAGCCAGAGTCCTGACCAGGAATCAGGTGGACCCAGGGGCCACCTTGCAAAGCTAAATTACATGTGATCCTCTCAGGTTCCGATTTTAGTTCCCCAAAGATGTGAATTGTGTTCTTCTTGGGCCATCAACAGTTTTGCAGTCAAGCTCTTCTGCAGCTTTGAGATCTCCAGTTACTATGACTTAGGCCTTAAGAGGGAAAAACATGTTAGTCAGTGGATTTCAGCCCTGACAGAGGGCAGGAGAGCAGCCCTCTCAGCATCTCTGCAGAGTCAGCTGCATGGCAAGCTGGGCTCCATGCAGCCAACCATCACCCAGCAGGAAAGAGAGATGATGGCCCAGCCACCAACGGGTGGACCTGGGTCTGCCCCTCAAGACCCTCGGCGACGTGGGTGGAGGGCAACACGCCTGTCCCCTCACCATGGACTCTGAGTCTGAACAGCTCCTCTCACTTCCTGTCATGCCCTTAATCTTCTTATCCAGAGAATGCAAGATGCTGGGCACCACCGCTAGGTAGAACAGTGCAGCAATTTCTCAACCTGTTAAACACAGGGCTCCTGCGTGATACAGTAAACCTGCGGGGAACGCACCCGGGGAAAATGTGCATGGCAGAGTTATTCACACTGGTCAAAAAGAGGAAGCACTCCAGGGGTGCAGAAGTGGTGAGCAGATAAAATACAGTGCATCCATGCAATGGAATGTTGGTAGGCAATAAAAAGGGAAAGAGTTCTGATGTATGGTACAGTGTGGCTGAAGCTTGGGAACGTTCTGCTCAGTGAGGTCAGAAAGTTAGACAAAAAGAATAAGTAGAATCCCATTGACACGAAATGTCTAGAAAAGCCAATATAATGACAGAATGTAGGTTATTAAATGCCTAGAAATTGGGGTAGAAAAGGGAAGTGGGAATAAACAAGCAAAAGGAATCTTTTTGGTATAATGATTATTCTGTAAATTCTCTGATGATTATGTAACTCTATCTGGTGATTCTGGGGTGGAGGAGTAAAAGAGAGAGAGACACAGACAGACAGACAGACAGACAGACAGAATGCAAGTACACACAGTTGAACAATGTCCCTGTAATGCCCATTCCTCTGAAGCTCAGACTGTGTAGGGCAGGATTTTGCAGCTCTCATGAAGGCCAGTCCTCAGCTTCATTGTTTATAACTGCAAAGACTCTGTTTCCACAAGAAGTTATATTCCAAGGTTCCAGAGAAACATGAATCATTTTCAGGGGATGCAAATGTGAGCTTGACCTTAGAAATCAGGGTATCTCTTCCTAGGGCAAAATGTAGGTAAAAATATAGATTTCTTTTGGCTATTTTTCCAGGCTTCTTGGTCTGTTTGGAAACATCTCATTCTCTTTCTTACTTTCTTAAAATACCTTTTAAAAGCCCTGCTTACTTACCTCAAGAGTCTGTATGTGACCATGGCCCCATCCAATGGGCAGCAGACTGTTTTCTCCCGTTTTTCAGTTTTTCTTTGTGAGCTCAAGTTCAGCAGTGCTTTCTAGGAGAATCTGGGGCCCAGGGAAGGCATGCTCCTTCTGAGTGCATTGTTTGCTTTTGCTAAGCTCCTTAGGGCTGTTAGCAACTAGGGTCACTTCTGTGTTGATTCTTTTGCATGAATTGCACCCTAAACCTGTATCAAGTCAGGTTGGTTACAGATTCTCAGGGGAGACATTTTCTTTTCCATCAGTAACACAAGCTGAGACGGTTTGCTTCTTTGCCCTTTGTCATTTTTTGTTTTTATTTTACCTCACGTTTGATTGTTTATGGCCTTGCTCTCAAAAAAAAATAATAATAATAATAATAAAAGATTCCTTTGAGGAGGAGCTTGGACGTGGATGTCTGACCTTCAGTCCCAGACTGCTCAGATAATCAGTGACAGCTTATCTGTCAGCTTTCCAGCATCCACTTCTGGTACTGGCCTCTGTGCTCTTTCTTACTTTTTTGTGAACTCAGAGTGTCTTCAGGAAAGCATATTATTTCTCACAGTCCAGAACTTCTAGGTCATTTATGGAGTGGGGGTGGGGTCTCATGTCTTCCATGAAGGAAGCATGCAGAATAATTATGGGTAGAGAAAGGAAGCATGGTAAGTCTCATAACCCATAAGATTTCCATGTTCTCAGGAAGTTGGGGTTGGGATTCCCCTCGAGGTGTGATGGAAGGAAGGTAGGCCCGAGGTCTCTGGGACACTGACAAAGATTTCTGAGCTGTGTAGCATCTGTGAGAGATTAGAAGGGCAAGAAGTCAGGGCAGAATCGGGTCACAACACTCGGGGCTCCACCTAAAGTGACTCAGAACAGGGGTTTCATCCCCATGGTTGAAAGCAATAGAAACCTAGATAAGTCCATAAGGAGGAGCATAACTTTTCTTGCTAAATCTCCTTTCCAGACTAATCAGCAAGGAACATCATTTTCCATGTGTCCTCGGGGACCGGGGCCATGGCCCTGACCCGTGTCTGCCCTCAATAGCACCAGAGCCCAGCATTACCCCCACGAGTGCAGAACCCACAGCAGATTCTCCTGGGGGCCCTTTAGTCCCAGGTTGTGTCTCTGCCACTTTCCCTTTATGTTCTTCATGAGTCTTGCTCAGCAGTTTCTCAAGGAGATTTCGCTGCAGAGCAATCTGTCCCCAACTTTGACTTAGCTGAGCGCTGGCATCATAGACCTCATTTGCTGAACCAGTTGCGATCCCTGTGGTTTTCCAGTTCCTGCAATGATAACGTCCTACCCAAACACGACCCTGGCCACTCAGGGCCAGAAGAAGGACATGAGCTGCACGGCCCATGGCGAGAAGCCCATCATCGTCCGCTGGGAGAAGGAGGACAGGATCATCAACCCCGAGATGGCCCGTTACCTGGTGTCCACCAAGGAAGTGGGGGAGGAGGTGATTTCCACCCTGCAGGTAAATGTGTGACTATGGTCGGACAGCGTCAGGCTTTATTGGGAGACCGAGTTTGTCCTTTCAAACTCAGTGGTGTGTGAAGGTGACAGATTGCAAGTAATCTGCTGAGATGCATTTGTGCGGCTCCCTGCTTTATGCAACAAAAATTACAGAGTGGCCTTCAATGGTAGAGCTTTATTGTAAGTGTTACTAAACTTATTATGAACATGGCAGCGACCCACCCTTAACCAACACATACTGAAAGTAGGGCTCTTTCAGTGGCAGTTATCCTAGAGGAAAGAGAGTTTCTGCTATGCACGTTTTAACTTCTAACCAAAAGAAACATTGAGCTGGGCACCATGGCACGCACCTCCTGGAGTAATCCCAGCTCTCTAGGAGGCTGAGGCAAGAGAGTCACAGGTTGGAACTGGCCTGAGCAGCTTAGCAAGTTACACAGACCTTGTCTGGAAATACTATAAAAGGCTGTGGATATAGCTCAGTGTGAAGGCCCTGGGGTCAGCCCTTAGCGCTGCTTTGGATAAGCTTGGCACAGAAAGTATTACAACAAAAACACATATTTTCCTTGGCAAATGCAGTGTGAAAAATGGCTGTTGATACAGGAATCACAGAAGCTGGGATGAAATGTTGAATTCTTGCTTTGTTAGCAGTGGTGGTTGGATAAGCACTAGAGGGTTTCATTATGAGGGTGGAAGGAGTACTGCGGCACACAAGGAAAACCCTAGAAGGCCTGCACGTGGGGCCCTGGTCACCACTCCACCCTGGAGGCCCCAGGCCTGGAGAAGAACCTGACCCCGACGTGGGCCATGTTAACAGTGCCACCCCTCAGCGACCGTAGAGCACTGTCCTCGCAGATCCAAACCCAAATGTACCGAAGTTCCATGCAAAACATCCGGAATCTGCATGGCGCCCATGCTTGCCCTCTCAGGTGCTGTAAGCCGTCCTTGGTCTCTGTCGACTCCCAGGCCGACGTGCACACTCTGTAGAGAGGTGCTGCAGTGCAGCGTTCAGGGGACAGGGACAAAGGACGCTGTGTTTGTGCAGGACAGCAGCGGTTTCTCCTGAGAGCTTAACCGCAGATGGTGTCAGCGGGTGCAGCAGCCCTGGTTTACCGGCCCGGCTGTCTTTCTACATCTGTATTTTGGGGACACGTGATGCTTTGGAGGCTCTAAAAGGTTTACTGTGAGGAGAAGAGAGAGAAGAGAAATGTAAATGGGAGCGCCTCACCCCACATAAATCACACATCTGACTGAACGAGCTCGAGGCTGACACGGCTAATGTCACACCTGCCCAGCTGCCGACAGCCACACAGACGTGATTCCCTCGGGAAGTGGAGGGTGGGTGGCGTGGTGAGTGTGTGAGCGTTCGAGTGGCTGGGGCTGTAGCAGGGGTCGGAGTGGGGAGGTCTCCGGCTGAAGCCTTCCCCACTGACCTCCGGCTCCTCAATCAGCTGGATTTCCTTCTGCCTTCTTCCTAGATTTTGCCCACAGTGCGAGAAGATTCTGGATTCTTCTCCTGCCATGCTATCAATTCCTATGGGGAGGACCGTGGGATAATCCAGCTCACAGTGCAAGGTAGGAAGGAGACAGGGACTGCATGTCCAGCCCCAGGCACCCCAGGACCTGCCTCCTGGGGATGCTGCCACCTTCTTGTAGCTCAGGCAAAGGCCAGGAGTCAGTACTCAGCAGCACTGGGGAGCCCCCACCTTGGTGTCAGGGCGCAGCTGGGAATGGAACAGAGCCCTTTCCGGGCAGCGCTGCCAGTGGGAAGCGGGGCGACACGATGCAGCCAGTGTCCAGCCAGGGCTGTAGGAGCCCACGTGTTACACGACTGGGAGGAAAAGGGAAAGTTCACATCTAGGACCGAAGCACACTCAGAGCTAGAGATCCAAGCCAGGACCCAGGAGTGTGGCACCCAGAGCCCCAGGCTGGGCCCCGCCCTGCTGGTGCTGTGAACGCCAAAGTCTCCACAGAGTGGAATCCTCCTCCCTAGATGGGACTGGAGAAAGATAAATGCCTCCCCGGGGCCGTGATTGTCACCATGCGATGCTCACAGATCGCTTGTGTCACACTCAGGATCAACAGAGCATTCGCAAACCCGGGCTGCACTAACCCCTGTTTCTGTCGCTGGCACAGAGCCCCCAGACCCTCCTGAGATTGAGATCAAAGATGTGAAAGCGCGCACAATCACGCTCAGGTGGACCATGGGCTTCGATGGGAACAGCCCCATCACGGGCTACGACATCGAGTGCAAAAATAAATCAGGTAAGTCCTTTATTGCCTCCAGCTTTATTTCCGCTTCAAAAAGCGCGTCCTTCTCTCCTTTCCTTTGCATTTCTACCCATGAGCACACATCTCCCAGGGTCACGAGACTCACAGGGTCACTTTCTTTGCACAAAGGGAACCCAGGTTTCCTTCGTGTCTGGCTTAGCTTCACCCCTTTCCTAGCAAGCCAGCAGGGACCTCAGCCTGGCTCCCTGGTGGCCACAGACTCGGTCCTGTTCCCCTTGGGTCCCTGAGCAGCTGCTAGCAGAACCAAGCCCTCACACAACCTTGTCTGCCTCACTGCACCCCTGTCCCCCCAACGTCTCCAGCTGAAGGGCCCTAGGTCCTGAGTTCCACACTTGGGTTTGAGGGTCTGTGCTGAGGGGCTGCCGAGGAGCCCTGCGGTGGGTCTGTGCAGGGCCAGCGGCTACTTCTGCGCCCACCTCCAGGAACTGCTGTCAGTCAGGGCAGGAATGCTCCCCGCCGTGTTGCGGGGGCACTTGGCTCAGGGCCCCATCCACAGACGGCACCAGCACTGCTGTGGCTGCTGGACGTCTGTCCTCCAGAGTGACACCGTAGCCAGTTTGAGCTGTACGAGCCACCCAGCATGGGAAGAGTACCAGCACTGTGGCCCCAGTCAGAAATATTAGTGCCTTCTGAGAGCCAGGAGGAGAGCGAGCCCTGTCTGCATGCGAAGGGTTAACACCGTTCCTGGAGGCCACCGCAGTGGCCTGGTTTTTTGCTGGCCTTACTCAAGATTACCCTGTCATGACCAATTTGGTGTCTTCTGGGCCAAGCTGTAAGAATGAATCAAGCTCAAGGAATCTGGATAAAAGCAGGTCCCTAAGGAGGGACATTTCATTAAGACACGCTGGAGGTAGACTGGGAATGGGGTTGGTGGGGCCCGGAGAGAGGTGAGGGGCTGGCCAGGAGGGCGTTTGGGAAAGGAGGGAGAGGGAACCAGAAGCAGATGCAGCCCAGGGCGTGCACAGTGCTTAGAAAACAGTCTGAGATGGCCAGGGTGGACCTGCTCGTGAGGGGAGACCCTCAGGAGGGCAGCTGGACCCCAAGAGGCCCTGTTGCTGGGGTAAATGGCAGAACTGGCCCCCCAGGCTCGCAAGGACACCCATGACAGTGCTGACCCAGCAGGGCTTTCCAGAGCCAGAACAAATAGCCCCCAGTTGGCAGGGGCACCCTATCCTGCCTTTGGCAAGCACTGGGGCTGCTCATGCTCTGGGGAGCCAGGTGCACAGGTCCCCAGTGTGCTGCGATGTAGCCTCTCCCAGGCCTGCTGCTGGCCTGGACTTCTCCCCAAGAGTCCCCTCCGTCTTCCAGCCCCAGCTGTCATGTGCTCAGAGGGCTGCGCCTCATGTTGGTCCTGGCAGGTCCCATACCCTGGGATTGCATGTGTACCTCTGTGGACACTGATTCCTGCATCCCCGCTGCCATCCCAGACACTTCTCAGGATCCTGGGCCTGTATCTTAGTGATTTTTCTCATTGCTGAGACAAAATACCCGACACTCACTGTTAAAGGAGAAAAGGTTTATTTAGCTCACAGTTTGCGGAAGTTTCAGTCCATACTTAGCTGGCTCTAAGACAGGGTGGCCTGGCAGAGGGAAAAATAGTTCACGGTGGTGGAAGACAGCAAAAAGCAGCAAGGGAGAATAAGACCAGCCTCCTTCTGTCCCTTATATTATATCCAGTCTACTGGGATCGTGGTAGTGCCAATTCAATCAGTGGACTGATCCAGCAATTACCCAGCCTTAACCCCTGCACCCCTAATCCCAGCATTGCACCATGAATCAGTCACACTCTAGATCCAGTCACGTCCAAGAAAAAAACCCCTCTGACCGTACGAGGCTTTGGGGGGACACCTAGACACAAATCATCACAACCTGCTAGATCCATTTCAACTTCAGCCCAGTATTTTTTTTTTTTTTTTGATACCTAAAGTGGAAGTTGGAGAAGTCTCTTCAGGAAAGGAATGAAACACTGCACTGACTGCAGGCACACATTCAGCACCTAATAAGACGTAGCCTTCCCTATTGGTCAGCGTGCGAGCCGCTGCCCCTGAAGTACTGTTCCCATTCGGCGGCTCGCCCAGTGTTTAGGAGACCTCAGTGCGCACCCCTACACGCACACACACCTTCCTGCAAGTCTGCCAAAGGCAAGGGCTCTGGAGTCTTTGCGCCTCAGATGCCAGGCACCTAGCGCAGCATCCGGCAGGAAAGCCTGCGTGGCTTGAATCTGAGCAGGTCAACCAAGAACTGCGTTTAGCAGCAGCAGCAGCTTTAAATGCAGCGGAGATCGGGCTGCAAGTACCCAAGTAGGAAAGCTGCTGCCCACTCTTGGGCGCGGTCAGTGCCTAGGCGGCTCTTCGGGGATCTCTTGCTTCCTCAGCGGGCTTGGCGGATGTAAACATCACATCCATAATTTAAGCAAGTGCAGGTTGTGGGCTGAGTGCCTAGAAGACAGGGCCTTTGAGTGACAGCTTTGATGTCCTCTGTCCGGAATCCCTGACCACCCAGCCGCAGACCGCCCAGCCTCTCTCCATCACAGCGTCCTGTGCACTGCCACACTTGGGGGGCTGCAGACGGCCAGTTCGCTTCTGCCCCTGCTGGGCCCACGTGGCCGCTGGGGACAGGGACTGCCCAGCCCTGGGTGCCCATGAGGTTCAGTACACAGGAGCCGAGCCGCTGACGCGCCTCCTGTTTGAAGCAGCACCTCACTCACCCCCGCCAGGGTGCCGCCCTCTGTCCCCTGTTCACTGGCTCCAGAAGCAAAGCATTAGCGACATGTGACAGGGCTTCCTGCCTCGAGGGCTGCCCAGGCCAGGACAGGCCCGGAGACAGCAAGCACAGTGCCACCTCCATCAGCTGCAACTCAGTTCTCTCATGCAGCCCCAGAGTCCCCAGGTAGGGCGCCCTCTTCTCCCCTGAGCCCATTGGCCACATGACCCTGCCCAGGACTTGAACCGTGTCTCATTGGTTTTCAGTTTGCCAGGAAAACCTCAGCTTCCCAAGTCCCTGTCCTGCCCTCTCCTGTGACCATCTCCTCACTGCCCACTGTGGCCACCACACGAGGGCAGAACACCAAGTGCCCCCTCCCAGCCCCTGGGCCGGGACCTGCTGTCTCTGCTTCCTTCCTTCCCTTCTCTGGAAACGCACTGGTGCCTCACGGATCCCCAATGGGCATCGGCTCCAGTGCCCCAGGATGTCACCCCCTGGGTGGGACCTCGGGCTCCCCTGTGCAGACTGACATCTCCCAGCCCTCTGCCCTCTGGAGCTCCCGCCCAGCCTCCCCCGCACCCCTGAGCACTGTCATCCCCAACTAAGGCAGCTTCAGTGACAGCCTTCCCCGTGTCCCTGTGTCGCCATGCGGGGCCTGGTGCCCCTTCGCTTCAAACTTGCCGCACACTCCGGCCCCCGAACATCTGCGCATCACACTTCCTTAGTCTGTGGCCTCTTGCGGTGTCTCTTCTTAGTGGCCACACTCTGACCTCTGTCCTTGACAACTGTGTCCTATGGACCCGAGGTGTCTGACCTCCAAGCAGGGGCCCCAGCCACCTGACCGTGGGCACCCTGTGGCTCCTCCCAGGGGCCACTCGGGGCCCTCAACTTTCCCTCCCTCTCTGGCCCTTTGGAGCATGGCTGGAAGCCCTGCCTGCTTCTCAGCAAACGCTCCTTCTGACTCCTCTCGGAACCAGGCCGCAGTCTGACTCCCTTGTCCTTCCCCTCTTACTTCCTGCGCACCCCTAGATGCAAAAGTCACCCGCTGGCAGAATTCCCTCCTTTTCCATCTAACCGAACTGTTTCTCTGCACTGCTCCTCATCAGAAAGCCAAGCCAGGCCCTTATCAGAAGTGGCCTGGCACCTTCTTGGGGAGTCAGCACATTCTCATTCCGTGTTGTCAGAGAACAGGGGAATGTCTGAGGCTGCAGGAACAGGACTTTGAACTTGGGGTCTTTTGGGTGGGGTCAAATCCCAGCCTCCTTCTTGCCCAGTATGGAGGAGGGCCTGAGTTCCCTGCCTTTCACACACAGTAACAGTCCCTGCGTCTGTGGGATGTTGTGAGAACTGAGTCAAATATGACCGCGCTTCCCAGCTGCCCGTCCACCGGTATGATCCAGGTCTGAAGGACCATTGTCAGGCATCTCAGAAGTTTCCAATGTGCCCCAGGCTTGGGGTCACAGATGTCACACTTAGCACCGTGCCCCCGGATGGAATTGCACACTGAACTGCAAATATAGCTAGGAAAGATGTAGCGTAGACAAATCAACACCTTGGGTGATATGCCTGGAAACACAGGCGTCCTTGGGTGCAGGTCGGACGGGGAGTGTTTGGAGAAGGCTACAGAGCGGAAGGGAAAGGGTGGCACTGCTGTGGGCACATCTGCGCTATTCCGGAGGCACGGCCTGGCTGGAGGCGCTACAGGGCTGGTGCGGAGGCTCTCTGCTGGCAGGCTGCAGAGCGGGTCCTCTCCTGCCTCCATCCGAATGAGGCTGGGAGGGTGGGAGCAGTCCTGGGCGGCTCCAGGCGCCTGGCCTTCACGAGCCCTTGGAACTTTGACGGTTCCCTTGTGGAGCCCTCGGCCACCAGCGGCAGCTTGCTGCAGCCTCTTTGTGGCACGCGGGGCCCGGTTCCTCTCCGGTGTCCTGGGCATCTCCCGAAGACCTGGCTTTCCCTCTGTAGGACAGGCCCATATCTACGTGTCAGTACACTGGCAGAGATCTTCTCCCATGTTCCCCTCTTGTACCTCATTGCGTTTCTGGCCCACATCTTCTCTTTTCATGTCTTACTCATCCACCTCGTCTCCTGGGCTCGAAGGACACTCACTGTCTACCTGCAGTCTCCGTAGTCAGTGCTGCTGCGCTCCGTGCCCCACAGCAGAGAGCACGAAACAGTGGGCTTGAAGTCACGTGCTTTTTCTTCGCGTCTCTTGAAATCCTGTCTCTCTCGTGATAAGGCAGCTCCCTAACTCCGTGTCCTTGCTAGTCAGACAAGTGTGTGGCACTGTCCCCACACGTGGATTGCTGTCCGTTTTCATCCACCAGCCGAGCACTCATCCGAGGCCCACTCTGGGTCAAGTCTTGGACCAGCGTGGACACTAGGCCCCGAATATGGCAAGGGTCATCCTATGTCCTTGTGGCCCATGCAATCCAGCAGAGAGAGCGACATAACCCCAAAGGACTTTCATTCTGTTGAGTGTCCCAGGAGAGGCCCTGGGGAGGGGGAGCCCTGTAAGTGTCACCTCCCCAGCCGTCCTGAGGCTTTCTCCTGCCACACCCAACACTGGCTCTTGGCCCCCACCCCAGCCAGCAGCTGCCTGGACTGTGACAGGAGAGCCACTCACTGACATTCTTACCCCTGGCAGAAGCCCACCTAGCTCCGTGTCAGAGCAGCCCATAACAGCTCCTCACCCTGGGAAGGTGCTACTGCTCCAAATTATCGGTGGTCGGAAAGTAATGTCTGGGGTTAAGGACCCTCGTGATTTAGGAAAAATAGAATCGATGGATGTCTTTGGTTAGCAGAGACCTACTGGTGGTTGAGCCTGGCTCATGTCCTGGTCCGTGTCACCACACTCCATGTGGGCCAGAAGGAATCTAGTGTGGCTAGAGGTGTTGCTGGGTTTCACATCTCCACGGGACCAAGGGTTTCAGGAGGCAGAGAAATGGTGTCCGGACAGAGCATGGCCAGTGTAGTGAGTGCTGGGTGGGCCCATGTCCCAGTTCACGGGCTGTTCTCACGATGCCTGTGTTTCCATTCCCTGGTTTCCCTGACTCGCCCCCCAAACCAAAATAACTCACTGCAGCCTTGGGCTCCCATGGTGTGGACATTAACGTGGGGTTCCGCATCCCTCCTGATGGCCAATCTGCCAACAAGTGGCCAATCTGCACTGCAAGACACACACACACACACACACACACACACACACACAAAGCCTCATTGGGTGTAACTTTTTTCCTTCTTTCCTTCTTTCTTTCTTTTTTAAAATTCCTACTTGTGAACTTTCAAAGGCAGAGGAAAAAAACTCACATCTCTATCTCTTCTTTTTTGAAAAACAAAACCCCAAAGACTCCTGGGATTCTGCTCAGAGAACCAAAGATGTTTCCCCTCAGCTGAACTCGGCCACCATCATTGATATCCACCCTTCCTCCACCTACAGCATCCGCATGTATGCCAAGAACCGGATCGGCAAGAGCGAGCCCAGCAACGAGCTCACCGTCACGGCGGACGAGGCCGGTACGTGGGGCCCAGAGCCCGCTGTGGGGCTCAGTCGGTTCCTTGTGTGCTGGGCGGACCTCTGCCCACCTGGGTGGGGTGC
>PVJX010018120.1:0-37166 GCA_004027295.1 Dolichotis patagonum
GCTGCCCTTTTTCTGTTTTGTTTGGTTGTTTTCTTTTTTGTTTTTTCTCTTTAAATAAAATTTAAAAAAATGAGTATGTGTATCTGTAACACATGAAAAAAGTCAACATTCTACAAATTAATAGGATACATAGCACTCCAAAGGAAAATTTGAGTAAAATACTAATCAAATAAGATGTGAAAGAAATACAAATACATAACAGATCCATTTAATTATTTAAACACACATGTAACCAGAAATACGAATCAAATTAACTGTAAGATTTTTCTATCAAAATAACCAAGCCATTTTAAAATTCAGTACCTAGCATCAATCAGACTGCAGTAAGGAGCATTCTCATTGCCTTTTGAGTAAGGTGGACACTGGTGATTTAGTAGTGTCATCACAGTTCTTAAAGAAAACAGTTCACCCTTTAACTATACCTTAGCACTTCTTGGAACTGGTCCTAAAGAAATATCCAGGTATATTACTCAAGCACATTAGCTTTAGTTACTTGTGGAAGGGAAAATCCACTTTAACTGCTCAAAAATAGGCACCCAGTTAAATAAAGTATATTCAAGTACTTAAATTTCTAGGCAATATTTAAAATGGCTTTCTAGATTTTGAAAGATATACATAAATCTAAGCTATGATCTCAACGTTCAAGTATATAAAAATTAAAAGGCATAAAGACATAGAAAAAATGACCCACATAATAAAATATTAAACTAATTGCCAAATGCGAAGAATGTTTTATTTTATTTTTCTACTTTTTAATGCTAGAATCAGAAGAAACAGTAAATATGTGCTTTACATATTCCCAATTATAAATTAGAATATCAAATACAACAATACCGAAGTCTATTTATCTGTAACATACATGAACACAGTCAACATTTTATAAATTAATAAGATATATAGTGTCCTGGGCACACGCCCAGGCCTAGGACTTCTAAGAGGACGAGGCGGTAGAGGCCTGAGAACAGCCCCACATCACAGGGGTTGCACAGAAATGAAAGTCAACAGGCTTACATGAGAGAAGGTAAATACAATGACAAGTGCTTATCCTTGCCTAAATTTTCATGTCTAGTCCCAAATTTTCTTCATAATACTAGACAGGACAGTCTTCTCTTTTCCTCCCATTTTCCTTTGCTTGTAAAGGTCTTCAGAATCTTTAAAACCAACCATCCTCCCCCACTTCACACGGAGGAGGGGCAGATGACAGGCGCCTGGAGAGAAAATGACCTGAAGCAAAGGGGCACTCACTGTGTATCCACCAAACAGTTTGATGGAAATCTCCCCTAAAAAAATGCTTTCATCCTATTTCTGTACTCACCAAACAACTTTCTAATCAAAGAGGCCATCTCAAAGTGTCCCCATGTACCTAAGGAGTGTCCCAACCAAGCACAAGCCTGCCCTCCCATATCCATTCTAAGTGCCGGGTAGCTTTAGTTTCAGGGAGGACTGCAGTCCACATCTAGCTCACTGGTTCCTTTGGTACTATTCTTGTTATTCCTCGGCCTTTTTGGGTTCTGTAATCATGTGCTATGACGCAGCTAGAAGTTTTGATTTAGCCTGCTTTGCATATAAGAAACATTTCACCTACGCTCTGCAAATAAATAGTGCTTGCTGTCTCCTTTGTTTTTCATTGCTTCCCTGCTGCCATCTAGCTTTATTTTGCCTATTCAGGAAGTGTTTGCCCCTATTTCCTTACAGTTTTCTTAGAAAACACTTCAATCTCAAATGCAAAAAAACATGTGATCAGAGAATCGGTTTAAACCACCTCCAAATCTCAGTCAAGAAGTCGATCTCAAGGCTGGTGTGACTGACTCCTAAACTTTGTTGCAGACACTCCTAAAATGTTCCCCCACCCATACCCACCCACTTGTAACCTATCACTATTTGGAACCAGGAAAAGCCTGCTGATCGGGTATCTTAGTCATAAGAAACTTCTGTAAGGAGGACCTCCCCACCCCTGAAACTGACAAGCTCCTTATCAGGGCCTTTCAGAGATATCATTCCAGCACTGCCAGAATCCTCCACTGACTGGGAATCTGCCTTCAAAAGCCTGATGTGTTGACAGCAACTAACATCATAACAAGAAAGGGTCCTTGCTAACACAAAGCATGTAAGAGACCAAAGTCTGGAGAAACCAGGTATCTTTAGTGTAAAGATTTTTATAAATCTCCATTCTCAGAACACAGACCAAACTTAGGCTGTTCTCCCAAAGCTATAAATGAAGGAGGCCAAATAGTCTGGCATTTCTTAAGTATAAATCCCACATCATAAAACCAACAGGAGGGTAGCATGCCCCAGACAATCCGTGTGTTCTCATTCCCCACCCGTGATGGACACTGGAGCATTCAGAGGCCGCCTCGGAGAACACTCCTCCTACAACGATGTGCAGTATGTGCGCATCAGGAAGGATACAACGCTTTGATTCCTCTTGGGCAGACACTGAGAAGTGAAATGAGTCTGCCTTTAACACAGGAACTACCAGACCCTTTTCCCAGGACACTGTACTGCCTTACATTCCCACTAGTGACGTGCGGGCCCCAGTACTTTCCACTCTTGCCAACACTTGTTACTGTTTTTTTTTTTTTTAACCCGATCTCTCACTGTTGTTTTAATCCGCATGTCCCTAATGGCTAATAATGCTGAAAATATTTTTCAGTACCTTTTGGCTATTAATATGCCTTCTTTGAAGAAATACCTATTTAGATTTACTATTAAAGTCACTGAAAGTCTAATAATAGGCTTCTCTTTAAATCTTGATTAGATGTCTGAGGGCCTCTGATATTAGGTGTGTGGAAAAGAATATAAGGATCTCTTCACTCCTTTTCTCTTTGCCAACAGAATTAAATGTATCCTCTCTCATTCTCACCACACAGGATGATGGTAGCTACATTCTCCTAGATTTAGACAATATTACCTGAGTATCAGAAAACATGTTGATCTCCCTCAAAAGGATTACTATTAACAAAAGAAACAAAACCCAAGTGACCCTATGTCACTTAAGCTGGGTATCGGATCCACATGTTGACATCTAGGCCCAAAACGCAGGCTCTGGCCCTGACGGAAGAAACGTCCCTTAAAGGGTGAGCAGCAGGCTGGAGCTACCAGGGCTCACCCTGGGCTCAGGCTCAGCAGCTTCCTGTGAAGAGTCAGAGGCTGGTACCTGAGGCTGGAGACTCAGAGCTGAAACCTGTGGCGCACACACAGTCTCTGCTTAGGCGGGAAGCTGTCACCAGCAAGTGACAAATTTAAATAGCAGAGCAGGAGCTCAAGCAGCCCTGGCTTGACAAAGGCTACCAAGCAGCTGGAGGCCACAGCCCCCACTGGGGCATGTCTGCTCTTCCGAGCAAGCATGCCAAGCAGGATCCAGGCTGCAGGACAGTCTGTGTACCAGCTGAGACCCAGACAGGGCCAACTCGGGGCAATGCCTGCACCGGCCCAGCTGAGCCCAAATGCACACTCCACCAGGCTCAGGCCTCCACATGCCACGGGCTCCTCCTGATGCGCATCCACACGAGTGAAGAGCAGCCCAGGAGTTGCTTGGCTTGCATCTGTTGATGCTAATTATCAACCTGGCTGCACAGCCATCTGGAGTGAGATGCGGGCAGAAAGGCATACTCCTAGGACTCTAGGTTTCCAGTTCCCAACGTCTCTGAGCCAGACTTGCCTGTCTGCTTCCCCTCTCTCAAGGCATTCAAAAGATGCTGGCTTTATGTCCACAGCTTGCATTTGGGTGCCCTTGGATATCATGAGCTAAAGTAAACGGTACGGTCACAGTCAGGAAATAACAAAAGCAGTGCCAACAAGACCAAGATCAGCCATTGTGTTCTGACAGCTTACCAAGTGCCAGGTACTGTCTAAGGAACCAATATGAGTTTTCTCATTTAACAGGCACCATTCAGTTGTTGAGGAACATTTTCTTATTTCCATTTTACAGAGACCAAACTAAGTATTAGAGAAATCAAGCTCACTCAGCTACAAGTGCTAGTGCTAGATCTTTTGAACCAAAAGTGAATGATAATCATCCTGGTAAGGGGTCTCAATTATATGAAAGTGCTTTAAGTTGAATTTTAATCCCTGGTTAAGAAAACAGCCACACGAATCAGCCTATTGATGGGTTAAGCCACCATCAACCGACTGCATCCCTTTTTATTTATGTCACATGCATCCCTCGATTTTCACACACACTGCCCTTCAGTGAACATTTTCCCAGAGGTCACCCCTCAAATCTGTATTCTTAGTGCCAGGGGTGGCACATAACTGTCCTACAGAAAAGTCTGCTCTGTGCGCACTTCAAATATTAAGTCTTGATCTCCTCTTTATCACTTTGGATGTCCATTTTCATATTTGGAATGTGTGTACTGTATTTTTTAAAAGTGTCTCATTTTTGTACCTTGTCAACTAAATTTTATGGACATCCAAAAATGTCACTATGCTATTAGCACTTAGCAGCACTCACTTACCAGTACCCTGTCCAAATCTACAGGCCTGTCACCGATATTTGGAAAATATTTGCCACTCCTGTTAGAATTCTCTTATCATCATCAAAACTGGCTGACATTTAAAATAATTTTTGCTACTTTAAAAGCCAAGCTTTCACAGACTCGGTATTTTTCTCCAAAGAACATAATTATTTTATGAAATCAAAAGTCCTTAGTTTTATCATTGTTTATGTAGAACTGTGAAATATGTTGGCTTTGTCTTTTTTAATCAGATAACTTTGGCCAGGTACAGCAGTGAAAGTTCCAGCTAGTCAGCTCTTTCTTTGCTCTCCTCCCTTTCAGATTGGAAGAGAAAGACATGCTTTCAAGTTCACAGGCTTTTAATTTAATTAGTCCACTGAAACGTAACTTCCTTGTACACCTGGTAAACACGGATGCCGTTTTCCTAAGCTATGATTTCAGGGGATGCTGAAGGTCCTGTACGACGCCCTGCCACCGCACTTCACAGCACAGCAGGGAGCAGGAAGGAACCCGCAGCTTCTCAGAGGTCCGTATCAACGGCTGGACAAGCACAACGTGTCTCTCCCCGCTAGCAGGAACATCTCACTTCAATGGAGAAGTAAAAAAGGAGAAAGCCAGAGATCATACAAGCTGCTGCGTGTCCAGGTGCAAATGTCCTTTTATTCCCAAAGGCATTCAGGCCTGAAATCTCACCGCCTCCCATGAAGGATGGAGGGGAGGAGACCTGGACCCAGGTCTTTCTGTTTCTCTCAACCCAGCAGCCCGCAGCCTTTAAAATCCTAACTAGATCATGACCCCGTTCTGCCTACCACCTCCCAGTGGCCTGCAGCTCCGTGAAGGCCACAACGAGAGGCGCACCTGGCCTTGCTACCGGCCCTGCCTCTGCATGGGTCCCCCTCGCAACTCCACTCCAGTTATCTTGCTCCCTGCCCACTGACCCCTGTGGGACCCTGGCCTCGCACACTCTTCCCAGTGGTCTGCTTGGTACATGCCCTCCATCCCTCGTGTCTCCCAATCTGCCTCCTTATCCCTGTTCTCTGCTTTATTTTCCTCAGTATTACCGCACTGACCACTAGACGTATCTTACTTTCCTTATCTCTTGTCGCCCTTACTAGAATGTACTCTCCAGAAATAAGATCAGGAATTCCCACCCTCCTATGCCCTTAACAACAAGTACCCACTGAACTGAATGACAGCAGCACTGAAAATGGTAACACTAGGCCCCGGGCATAAGCAAACCTGGCCAGTCACTGCTAACTGAAGTCACCATGGAAAATATACTTCATGCAACGTACCTATCTTTAAAAATTATTTTTTACATTTCCACAGACATCTTCTATTATTACTTGCTAACTCTTGCCGGAGAATGGCTAAATTCAGGCCACCTGGTCCCCTAGGGAGAGCGCCATCCACAGATGTAGTCTGAAGGCCCAATGACCTTCTGAGACCTTTGTCACTGGCAAGCCATGATGATTTGAATTCTGCCAGAGCTAAATTTTAAAAAAGAAAGAAAAAAAAGGCAGGGGCTGTCAGTGCAGGCCAACAGAGCCACCAGGCAGCATGGTCATCTCTCCTCTCACGGAGTACCTTCTCTGCCTAAATCCCCACCTGGCTCAGTCTCAATGAGGCCCAGCTGCTCATATCCCTCACACCCGTCTCTGCGACTATGGGAACCACTTGCTGCACCATCAGGAGCCTGAAGCCCACTTGGGTTCCACTGGGGGTCCCCGGCTCTCAGAGCAAGAGGTCTCTCATGACTTCTATGTTACTAACAGGTCACCTTATGCTTAGAGTAAAAATGCTGGTTAATTACAACACACCTGCACTACCTGCCGGAAATCAAAGTTCTTGGACCCAGGCTCTGAAAGTCATAGGCTTAGAGATAAACACTCTCCCTGTTTTTCTCTTATTTTCTAGCTCCTGGGCACTCAACATGGAAGAGCTCCAAGGTTTCTGCTCCATAAATCAAATCTCAAATGACCAAAGTCATCTGTATATAAAATGCCCATACCTAAATTCATGTGGGTCTTAGCCCTGGGGGGATAAAAGCTGAACCAAAACAGGAGGCACCAGTAAGAGATCACATTTTGGTTTCTCTGGGATGGTACCAGATTATTTGTTCTCTTAGTATCATTATGAACACTGCCCCATTTACTCTCTCAGGGGTCTGAGTCTGAATATTAAGTGATATGGTTGACTGGGTGCTGTGTACATGCCTGTATTTTCAAGTACTCAGGAAGCTAGGGCAGGAAGGACAAGGTCAAGGGCAGTCTAAACCATTTAACAAGACCCTATTTAAAAAAAAAAACTGAAAAAGGGGTGGGGATATAACCTGATGGTAGTGCACCTGCTAACATGTACAAAGGGCCTCAGTTCAAACCCCAGCACATCCTTCCAAAATAAGATACAGTGGCCCTAGGCACAGACCAAACTGAAAATTACCTCTGTGCCGTCAAGCCCAGGATCTATGCAACAGGAGGGAACAGCCGTGTACGAGCAGCTGTGACCAACCCAGCCAGCTCACCCCCAGAGCTGGAAACAGGCAAAGGGCATCTCTGAGCTGCAGCTTCCAATATGAAAGCTGAGGAGGTCGAGCTGCTCTCTCTAGATTCCTCAGCTCTGAATTCTAAGAGCAGCTGCAAGGCGCTTGCCCTACACTCCCACCCAGCTTGCAGAGCACAAGCAGCGACACATCTCCAGAGTTCCCAAGCACAGGCCACCAGGAGCTCCGGTGACGCACAGACATGTTCTCACAGTAGGGTATCAACCTCTGAGCGGTCTCCACCTCCTTCCCAGCACTTAGGCAGGCCCCAAAAGAGGGAGTTCAAGCAGACTTTAAAAGGAGCCATCCTTGAAGCTCCCCTCACCCTGACAGGCCCCACAGAGCCAGAAGCTACAGGCAGCCTGGCATTACTACAATGGCCAACAGGAACATTACCCTTCTAGGCTGAAGGACCCTACAACCAGAACTGCCAAGCGGAACTTCACAGAACTCCAGGGAAGCCAGGAGGAAGGAAACGACACAATGTGCCCAGACCAACGTTGGGTTAAGAAAAAGGAAAGACAGCTGGGTGTGGTGAAGCATGCCTGTAAGACCAGCACTCAGGAGGCTAAAGCAAGAGGGTCACAAGTTTGAGGACGGACTGGGCAAGACCCTATCTCAACATAAAAAAGAACTGGGGATGTACCTCAGTGTAAAGGCTCTGGGTTCCATCTCCAGTACTACAGAAAAAGAAAAGAAGAAAGAAAAGGAAAAAACAGAGCCCAGCTGGGACCCAAGAGTGTCACCCATGAACACATCCTAGGAAGCCACAGAGTGGAACAGGCCAGAGCACTCAGCACCTCCTGAAACTTACAAGAAAAAACACCCATCAGCGCACCACCAGAATATGAACCTAAGTATTTCAGCATATCCAGTACAATAAAAACATAAAATTCAGCTCCCCTGCTCCCACATTTGTCACAGTCCATGCAACATGTAAGATGTTTACTGAGATGTTCGCATGGGCCGAGCTGCATTTCCAGAAGATGACTCTTTCCAGTAAGTTCTCCCCTTGTCCTTCCTTCCTTCTCCTCTGTCCTTTCTGTCTCAATCTCATCCATTTCCAAGGCCTCAAATCCGAACCCTGAAATGATGCCTTCCCAACTGTTCACCTGATACTGAATCACAAGTCCCCACAGATGCTCTACCCATGGAGAACCTCAAAGCAGTAAAAACTCCATCAATTCAAACTCAATACCCCAATCCTACCCTTTAAAACTCTTTCTTCCAAGTTGTACACTGGTCTCTGTAAGTGGCACTGCCATCAATGCCCATGAAAGACCTTATCTTTCTCCATGCCATCAACCCTTACATTCCTAGAACTGCTAAGTCTTATAATAACTATGACAAACCTCTATGGCCTTACCATTTTAATTCCTACCAACACTGCATGGGGGTTCCAATTTCTCCAAATGCTCACCAATACTTACAAGTCTGCCTTTTTATTTTTTTTTATTTTTATTTTATCTATTTATTTTAGTCTGGCTTTTTATTACAGCCATCCTAGCAGACATAAAGCAGCATCTCACTGGGGTTTTAATTTGCGTTTCCCCAACGGCTAATGGCACTGGACATCTTTACAAGTGGTTCTGACTATCCATAAATCTTCTCTGAAGAAATGTCTATTCAGATTTTTTGCCTATTTTTAATGAAATTAACTTACCTTTTTATTTTAAAAAGTAGAAAAAAATTATATATTCTAGATACAAACTGGTTGCTATAGTTTGTACTGTAACTGCCCTCTCAAAGGCACATGGGTAAAGAGTTGGTCACTAGCCTGTGATGTCATTAGGGGGTGGTGGAGCCTTTAAAAGGGGGGACCTAGATGGAGAAGTTGGCTCACTGGAAGCAGGTCCTTGAAGGGCATACTGGGACACCAACCTTGTCTCCTTACTTCCCAGCTGCCATGTGGTCTTCTCCATCCTGTTCTCTGCCACAATGCTATGCTGCCACAGGCCAAAGCAACAGGTTCAAGTGACAGTGGACTGAAACAGCATGCCAATATAAACCTTTCCTCTTTTTAAGCTGATTCTCTCAGGTATTTAGCATTAGAGATAGAAAGCTAACATGTCACTTATCAGATTAATGATGTGAAATTTTTTTCCTCACATTCTCAATCTTTGATGGCTTCTTCTGAAGCACAAATACCTTTAAATTTTGATTATGCACCAATTTCCTTTTTAATTTTATCACTTATGGTTGATGTCACGTCTAAAAAAGCTTGCCTAATCCAAGATTGGAAAGATTTATTGCTATATTTTCATCCAGAATTTTACAGCAGGATCATGTGTATGATCCTTTTTGTTTGTTTGTTTTAACTTAATTATGACACATGATGCTAAGAAGGAGCCTACTGTATTATTTGCCTTGGGTACCCAGTAGTCTCAACATCATTTGTTAAACAGATTATTCTTCCCCCATTGAATTATTTGGATATATTTGTTGAAAATCAATTGACCATAAATGTGAGGGCTTATTTCTGGACAAAGTAATGTTAGGCTCAAAGAATAACTTGGGCATGTTGAGCATTTAACACATTATTCCAAAAATATCTATGTCCAATTTATCCCAGTACCACACCGACAAAGTGAACATAGATACAACAAGGCAGTATCACATTGCCTTCATCTAGACTATAGTTTCCTTGTAAGTTTTCAAACTAGTAACTGTGAGTTTTCCAACTTTATTCTTTTCTACTTTGGGTCCCCTAAATTTCCAGATGAACTTTAGGATTAGCTAAAGAAGTAGATGTAGGATTTGGGGGGGGGGGGGGATTGCATTGAGTCGGTAGGTAAAGGAGACTACTTTTACCTTAACAATGTTAAATCTTCCAATCCATGAACATACAATGTCTTTTAATTTATTCATGTATTTATAAGTTTCTCTTTAGTTTTGTTCTTTTTTCACATTTATTCTGAGCATACTGGTGTTCACTCCATTATAAATGAAACTGCTTTCTTAATTTCATTTTCAAATTTTTATTGTGAACTATAAAAACAGAATTGATTTTTGTATGTTCATCTTGTATACTGAGTCCCAGTGAAACTGTTCGCAAGCTCTAATAGCTTTGTTTTCCTAGCTATCATCAAAACCGGAAACAGTCTTTTTCCATTCCAATCCAAGTGCCTTTAATTTCCTTTTCTTGATCAATTTGCTCCAGTTAGAACTTCCAGAATAATGCTGAATAGAAGGAGTGAAAGCAGACGTCTTAATCCCATTTCTGAGGAATAGGAAGAAAGCAGTCAGTGTCCATGTTAAGTACAATGTTAGCTTAATCCTAACATAGGCCTAATGCCTTTTATCAGGTAAGAAGTTCCCCTCTAGAATTTCCCCTTTGCAGTGTTCAGACTTTGTCAAATGCTTTTGCTCTATTGACAAGGTTATGTGGTCTCCATTCCTTGTTTTATGCCATGATGTATATTAATTAATTTTCAGATGTTATACTAACCTTGCACCCCTGCATTCACTTGTTCATGGTGCATAATCCTTTTCACATGTTTGTGAAATTTGTGAGGCTTGGTTTGTCCGTGTTTTGTTTACATCTATATTCATACAACTTGTTTCCTTATGTGCCTTTATCTGATTGTGCTAACAAAGTAATAATAGGCTCAAAGAATAACCTGAGTGTGTTGAGTATTTAATACACTGTTCCATTTAATCCTCACACTGAAAGTTTGAAATGAACACTATTATTGGTCCCATTTTCAACTGAGAAAGTGGAGATTCAGGAATATTAATTTGCTTATGAGTAAACACAGCCAGGGAAGGGGAAGAGTCAGATTTGAATCTAGATAACCCTTACTCCTGGACTTGGATCATCACAGTGAATGCACTCTTACGGGCTAACAAGCTCCCTTAAAAAATCAGCCAGCCCTAAGCAGATTTTGCACCCGGTAACTCATCCTAATGACCAGCTCAGTGAGCTTTTACCCAGTTAACTGCTCCCCTTAAGTGAATCAGTCATGATTAACCAAGTCATTATAGAAAAATCAGAGGTGAAAGTAAACTTTAGACATCTAAAACTAAACCCAGAATCAACCTGAAAAAGTGATGTGTACACATGCATACACATTTGTATAGTCCCTCACACTAGCATCTGCAATTTAACATCTCAAACAATCTTACAGGCACAGCTATTTATATTCTAGGAAACAATAATTATCAGAAACTAGCTTCCAAGGCTATCTTATTCTACTGCCAGTGAACTGTTCTCATTCATAACATCTTAAACATAGGGTCGGTCAGCAGAGTTATAATGCAAAAGGGTAAACACGGGAATTGGGTACAGTTGGTCCCATCTGAAGTTTTACTTTCATGAGGAGGTTCCTCAAGATAAAAAAAAAAATACCCTTGAGTTGTGTCTTGTTTTTTATCTATAAAATTAAAATAGCTGCCCTTGTTATTCCATGTTGTAAGTGTGATAAAAATCATAAGAATATAGGAAAGAAAATCTTCAAGTGATAAAATATGGACTTATAACCACCTCCAGCTTCCACCACCTCAAAGCATGTCTGAGGGTCTGACATGTGCTGGGTTCTCTGTAGAGGACACTGA
Source organism: Dolichotis patagonum (assembly GCA_004027295.1). Lineage (NCBI taxonomy): Eukaryota > Metazoa > Chordata > Mammalia > Rodentia > Caviidae > Dolichotis > Dolichotis patagonum. The sequence goes on from PVJX010018120.1 coordinate 11,554, forward strand.
GATGCCAAAGCTCAGCACCAAACAAGGACAGATGGATGGACAGATGCATGAATGGACATACAAATACACACACACCCTAAAGCTAAGTAGTCTGACAGTTCTCACCACAGTTTTAAAAATTAGTCAGACGAGCCAAGGATATAGCTCAGTCACATAAGCAACCAAGCGCATGGTCATGAATTTGATCCCCAGTACCAAAAACAAACAAACAAAAATAAACTAGTCTGACAAGTACTTTGGATGGTTAAATAATGCCTTAAGGAAACACAAAAGAAGAACTAGGTCCACCTGTAGAAATTCAGAAAGGCTTCAGAGAGAATGGAGTGCTGCTTAACAACATCTTGGAGGTCCAGGAAGAATTTGAGACAGAAAGCAGGTTGGAGCTGAGAGTGTAGCTCAGTTTACACTTCACTCGCCTGGCATGTGCAAGTGCCCAGGTTCCATGCCAGTGCCACCACAAAAAAAAAAAAAAGGAGAAGAAGAAGAAAGAAAAAAGAAGAAGAAGAAAGCAGAATAAAGGTGTCTCAGAAGAAGGCTGATTGTCCCTTTTTCACTACTTACCTGAAACTAAATCTCCCTTTCACAACAGCAGGCAACAGTGTGGGCACAGGACAACTATTTCGAAGGAACCAAGATACATTATGGTAACCACTGTTGATTTCCTGTTGTCTTGTTTTGAAATCTTGTATTAGGGCCAGGGGTTTAGCTCAGTGGCACAAGTGCCTGCCTGGCAACTGCGAAGCTGTTAAGTTCGATCCCCAGTACAAAAAAAAAAAAGAAAAAAATCCTGTGTGATTGTATTGTTTTGTTCTGAGGTGCTTTGTTCTGTTTTGTTTTATTCTCTTTAAAATTAAAAATTAAAAAAAAAAACCTGTAGGCACAGAACTCTGAGGGTATCAGCACAAAGCATGGGTTAAGAGCTCAGGTTCTGCACTGCAAATGACCGTGCCTCACAGCACAGTAGCATTACCTTAAGCAATTCGCTGAACTTTTCTGGGATGGTTTTACATCTGTAATATGGAAATAATAACAGCAGCCATTCCTACGATGCTATGAGGCTTAAAGTGCTTAGAATTATACGTATCACACTGGAAGGACTAGGACAAACATTCATTATTATGATGAGCTCCTCACACAACATCTGCCCTGCCCAGTTAGTCCAGGCCTTGCTAAGATTTGTACATTTCAACAGGCCCCTACCACAATGCCTGTATTCCCCTAGTTAACAATTAATAACTGCTGCCTACGGATACACAAGGTCTGAGGGAATGCTCCCAATACACACAGTTTACAATCCAAATAACTTAAAGACATCCTGCATAATCATGATTGTGTCTCCACTGCATTTTGTATGTTGCTGTGAGACAGAACTACGATGACACATCTTAACCCAGATTGCAGTAATGGTTGAATAAACATGCAATCCGATACCTCACATCTGACATGTCATTTTCCCCAATACCTTTTTGACAACCGAATATGTTTAAGGTTGTGGCTACTTTATAGGTACAAATGTCTTTATCAGGACATTACTGTGCACCAAACCTCTCCCCATAAAAGCAGTTATACATGATCTTTTCAAAGCTGAAACGGAAGCTACTGTGTTTGTAACAAAATCATTCATCTAAGAGACAGTTGCCAAAACTCATCTCAACAAGAGCAAGCAAATCACACAGATCAATGAGGCAGCCAGGGAAGAGGGCAGGTAAGATGAATACCTGGGGTCACCTTAAAATATTAGAAAACCTCAGGTTATTAACATATGTTAATAATTAATATGTTAAACATTTCCCAGAAGCTGCAAAGCTTTGGAGTGATCAACGACGTTTTCCTCCAGAGCCTAAAAGTTCCTCTAGCTTTTCTGAAAACAACAACTTTCTAAGAAGTTTTTCAGCTTATGAACAATTTACTGCCTGTGACAAAATGGCTACGAAGCGCTAACGAAAGATTCTAAATAAACTGAATGTCTTGGACAGCACATTTCACCGCTGGACCTTTCAGACTGTGTTCTAACAGACCAAGAGTGAAGGGACAAGACTTTAAAGAAACAATATCCATACGAGCTTTAATGAATACATTTGATGTTATGACGCGGCTGGACTGGAAGGATCTGAGGAAAGTGGTGGTGGGCAAATGAATAATGTGAAATACATCTGTGATGAAATATAACTAGCAGTTACAATCAGGTGAGAATTTGCAGCTTTTCTGTAAGGTCCCCGGGGTGTTTTCATCTAAGCCCACCCCAACTCTGCCCAAAGGCAGCACAAGTAGATTACTTGCCAGAAATCTGTTACAAAGAGTAACAGGGTCCTCAGAGAAACTACTAGCATTTTTTAGAAGAGGGCCCTTCCAACCCAGGAGCAATAAACCACACTGAGCCTCAAGCTGAATGATAAATCTTGGCCCAGCAGACATGTGGTTCTGAGTACCCTGTTTGTACTGTGAGCCCAGGGAGATCCGAAAATTGGGTGTGAACGTCCTCCTCTTTGTCCTTAGAATAATGTGACTCTTACTCTGGACAGCTGACTGGCAGACCCAAGTGGCTGGGACACCTGTTAACCTCTGGGACCGATGTCCTAAAACCTATAATAAGAACACCCTGTTCTGTTTCTCCACCCCAGCACAGCCACTGTGACCACCTGTCCCCTGAGCACGGCACCCGGGTCACCCTCACACAGGAAGGCTGCTTTCTGAGCCCATGACCCTGCCTTGGCTCCTGACTGAACCCCAGTGGCCCCTGGCAAAGATGGCTTATGTTCCAATTCTTGATACTTTTCTACATGTTTCTTTAACAGTTAATTTTTTACTCAGAGGGAAAAAATTAACTTGATATAATTATCCCTTTTCCCTGACTCCGAAAGTAACATATAGTCATCATATTTAAAAATCCCAGGGGCTGTAGATTTAGCTCAGCAGTGTAAGTACCTGCCTGGCAAGTGCAAGGTCGTGAGTTCAATCCCCCATACCAAAAATAAACAAATAAATATCCCATTAATACAGAAACCTATAATAGAAAAATGAGTCTGTCACAATCTTCTACCCCTGTGGTAACCACTAGGATGTTGTAAGTGTCTCTATGTTTCTTTTCTAAGTTCCTCCCACACCACGTATTTATGTATTTAAAGGAACTGAGTGGAAAACCAACAAAATGCTGCTATCATTACCGTAATAATGATAATTTAGATTTTTAAAAGTCAGTGTTAAGAGCCAAGGATATACTTCAGTGATAGAGCGCTTGCCTACATTGCAAAAGGCCCTGGGTTCCATCCCCAGTACAAAGGAGGGAAAATGAAAAATATAACTGAAAATCTCTTAGAATCAATGGAACAGGATATGAGTAAATAATAATAAATTAAAGATACACTCTCACGTGGAATGAAAGGCCACAGTCACAGGAGTAAGAAAGTGAGGCTCAGGGAGTAGGGGTGGGTGGGAGAAGACGAGAGACAGTGTCAGAATCCAGGGCTGTGCTGCAACCCAGGAGTCCATCCTCTCCCTCCTCTTTGATGCTGCAGAGCAGCTGCTATGTGGCTTGACGCAGCTCTGCCCAGCAACAGACTCCCATTGGTCCCTTCCATCATCTGTTACTCCGATCTCTGAAAGTCTGCCTTGGATCTCCCCCTACCCTATTCCTGTCCCTTTCTCTAGTAGAAACACTGAGATAGGAGGGTACAGTCAAATTCCTCCCTTAACTAAACACCGCTCCAATTCTAGAAGCTTAATCCTGTTCTGTGGCACCAACATGCTCTTTCCTGCCTTTCTAGCACACTCTGCAAAGGCTGAAGAACCTCAAAGTATTATTTTTAGAATCAGTTTGATTTTCATATACACTTGCATTTTCTCAATACTGTTGAGCATTAGGGAAAAATATGTTTACATGCCTGCTTCTAAGACTTGCCCAGTGACTGACAGGTAAATACAGTTTGGGGCCTGCTGACGAATTAAGGAAAGTAGGAAAAGTTAACATTTTCTTCTTATACCAAAGTTATACCACTGTTCTACTACCTGATTCATATCAGGGCCACATTCTTCATTTCTACCACCCTCTTTCCACTCGTAACCATAGTCATGTCCTCAAAGAAATCTCTTCAGTATTTGGGTCACTTTGGTACCTTACTTATGAACTAACTTTACTACTGTGAACTTCAACATCAAAGTGATTAACCAACCCAATGTTGATGAGCCTCAAGATGCTTTATTTCCTCACCTCCAGTGGCCATCGCCCACATCGACATCAGCTGACCACATTTATGGCCACACCTTGAAACTCACTGCTTGAATCTCATCATTTGCAATCTCAAAGGCTGTTTCCCCTGAATGTGCCCATGGCCTCCTATCCTGCCACCTCTTCTCAGGCCCTCTGGGCAGCAGCCTGTGACCAAGTCCCTCCAAGTTTCACCTCATCCCTTTCCCCACTAAGACTCATGCAATCACTAACTCACTAGTTCCCATGCATGGTACCATCAAGTTGTGGATAAACTGTGCCAGTGGGCTTCCTCAAAAGGAGCACTCTCTATATGAAATTCATACAAAATGGATTATAGGTTTCAAGGTCAAATAAAAAGCTGTAAAACTTTTAGAATAAAACATAGGAGAAAATTTTCAGGACTTAGAGCTAGGCAGTGACTTAACAACAGAAGCACAATCCACAAAAGGGGAAATTAAGAAATCAGATCTCATTAAAAATCAGATCTTCCATTCTGTTAGAAGCTATGCTCTAGAGATTGAGCTCAGTGGTTGAATGCACAGGCTATGGATTTAATCTGTAGCACTCGGGAAAAAATAGCTTAAAGTTCTTTTGCTTTTTCCCATGTGAAGATGAAAAGATAAACTAAAGAAAACATTTGCAAACTATATATCGCACAAAGCATTTGTATCTAGAATAAAGAATTTCCAAATTTTAATAGTGAAAATACGAATACCATATTCCAACTATAGACAAAAGACATGAATCTCACTGAAGAGGATATACAATAAGCACAAGATGTTCAATATCAGCTGGGGATTTAGCTCCATGGTTTAAGCACCTGCCTGGCAAGCGTGAGGTCGTGAGTTTGATCCCTGGTACCAAAAAAAAAAAAAAAGATGTTCAATATCATGTGTCACTAGAGACTGGAAAATTAAAACTGCATGAGGTATCAATATATACCAATCAAAACAGCTACAATAAACAACAGTGACAACACCAAATGCTGGTGACAATTCTGAGGAAAACTAGATTGTTGATGACAATCTAAAATGATACAACCACCCTGGAAAAGATGGGTAGTTTAAAAACAAAAACTAAATATATAAATAATTGCATTCATGGAAATTACACAGAAATGAAAACTCACATTCTTACAACAATTTGCATGTGGATGACCATGGTGGATCTGGAAGGTCAAACCCTAGCATCGGCTTAGATGCCATCAAATGGGGAAATGGTTACATAAACTGTGATGTAATATAATTCAGTGATAGAAAGGGACAAACAAGTGATAGATGCAGCAACTTGAATGAATCTTCATGGAATTATGCTGGATGGAACAAAGCCAATCCCAAAAGTTTCCCTACATATAGCATAATTCAATTAATATAACACCATTTCAAATGACAAAATCTAGAAATGGGGGACAGATTGTCAGAAACTAGGGACAGTATAGGAGGAAGGGAAACAAGGATTTGGTACAGCTATAAAAGGACAATGCCAGAGATCCTTGTACTGGAACTGTCCTATATCCTGACTGTGCCGGTGGACCAAGAACTGACAGAGGGCTACGACTGTACACAACACACATACATAAACATGTCCATGTAAAACTAGGACAATCAGTAAAACTGGAGCCTGTGTCAAGGTCATTATCTTATTTGTACCGCACTACAGTTTTGGAAAAGGTAACGGGTTGGGGGGCACGTAAAATACCACTCTGTGTATTATTTCTTGCATTTCAATTGTGCTTCAATCTACAACTACCTGAATAAAAGAAAACAATGGCCTCCTACCTCCTTTGGGCCCTTCATTACCTAGCAATATTTTTGTTGTTTTGTGTTTTGATTGGGGGGGGTGCAGGAGTGAGTCTCACTATGTAGAATTCTTTGGCTTACCCCTGTGCATCTACATCCCATTCCCAATATAATGTGTATAAGCCTGCTCTATTTCCAAAAGCCAACAGCCCACCACAGCCCATGAGGCCTTCAGTTTTACTGAAAAAAGAAAGCAGTAAGACTCTGCCTTGACCCATCATCTCCTATCATGCATCTGAGCACAAGAAGCCACATTATCGGCCCGGGGATTTAGCTCAGCAGTGAAAGCACCTGCCTGGCGAGCAGGAGGTCATGTGTTTGATCCCAAGTACACCCCCCCCCCCGAAGAAGAAGCAGCCCACCATCTTTAATTTTCTTTTGTGCTTTGCTCCATAAAATATATCCCCAAGTCACAAATTCCACTCCCTAATTAACCAAATGGCCCTTACTCTCCATCTTCCTAAAAGAAGCCTTCTCTTACCCTGTCTACCCTTTAAGAGAGCACAGCTCCTTCCCGCCAGGCCGCACCTGTTCATAACTGACCCATGGCAATGCCCTTCTCAGAGAAGAGAGGAAGGACACACTGAATAATGAAGCCACTCATTTCCTGTACCAAAACCTTGCAAGGACTGCTTCAGGCCTTTGCCTCATGCTAGGCTTTGTTTTTGTTTTTTTGGTTTTTTTTTAATTGACTTTAAAAACTGTGGTCTTATCTGCTTTAGAACCCAGATTGTGGCCCAGCCCTATGGCTCTCACACTTGGCCACTCACCCACAGGAGCCAGGGAGGTTTTGGAAATAAGGCGCCCTGCTCCCCTGAGCTTTCAATTTAGTATCTGTCTTTTGACGTTTCCTCAAATGTTTCTGTTGATGACTCTCAGGCTGGGGAACCACTGAGCTGCTGTCTCCTTTTCTCCGAAAAGGGTAACCTCTTTACTCTCCCACAGCTACAGATTCCATTTGAAATCCACACCAGTTCCGCCCCTGCTAATCGTGAGCCTGGATGGCACAGGCCATTACCACCCAGCCTCACACCTCCGAGATCACTCCCTGATGGTGAGTCCCCAAACAACTTGTGCATCTCCATGCACCCTGCCTGAGCTCCAGGCATGAATTTCTACCTCCATACAGGCCAGCCCCATCTGAGTAGGCAACCAGTACCTGGAGCATGTGATGAAACCGGCTTCCAACCGGCTTTTCCTGTCTCCACTCCCCATCCCATTTCAGTCTGCCACCCTCCCCATCACACGGGAGTGGAACCCTGAAATCAAACTCCTCTTTCACAAAGCACATCCGAGGGGCCAGTTCTGTTGGTTCTCCCTCTGAAACTGCCGCCAGAAAGGTCAGTGCCCAGCACAGGTTCCTGCTCGCCCACTGGACTATTGCAAGAGCCACCTAACTAGTCTGCACACCGAGAGGCGGCTGGACACAGTATGGGCTGAGTCAAGCCTGCTCCCTGAGCACCAAAGTAGCTTTGCTCTGCCCTGTGAGTGAGCAGCACACCTCGGTGTGGCACGTGTGCCCTCTGTGATGCTGCACCTGCCTCCCTTCCTGCTCCTGCATCCCTCGCCCGAGACACACCCTCACCTCTAAGCCCGTCCGAGCTCTGCTTTCAGGCGGCCCTTCCTTTACCACACCACACTGCTACCTTCTGCCCAAGATTCTTCCCGTCTTTGTCTCACACCACCGAGACTCTACACCTGAGCTCCAGAAGTCATCTAAAGTTATGTGCAATAGTCATGAAACTACACAGAAACACACATTTATTTTCTGAGAAGAAGATTCTCCTCGATCTCATGCAGACTCTCAAAGTGATATAATCCAAAGGAGGTTAAAACTCACTGAATGGCCTTTTTCCCCCAAAGCCTAAAGTCAGACCCAGTAAATGTCTCTCTCCCTTTCTCCAATTCTGCCTTTCTCACTCACTCATTCTCCAATATATAGGTACATGTGAATTCTTCAGTCATAAATAATCACCCTTTTTACCACCAAATTGCATATATCTCTAGTGCAATATATATGTATCTTTACCACCAAATTGCATATATCTCTAGTGTAATATATATGTATCTTTTCATAGCAATATCGAAATGCATTGAGTAGTTAGGTTGTAAAGATCAGCTCTACAAATTATTTGCTGTGTGACCTTAAAAAAGTAACTTGACCTTGCTGGGCTTTGGCTTCCTCAGTTATAAAAAATAAGGATAATTACAGTACCTTTATCATTAGAGATAGTTATAAACAATGAAAATAATGTAAAGTAATGGCAAAGTATCTGGCTCACGGTAGCTGCTCAAATAGGTCATCCATATGAATTATTTTCTCTGCTGTCCTCCCTTACAAGCCCTCAGTGAATGATTTACACAGCCATGTCTTCCTGAATCCCAGGGTTCGTCCACTGCCATAGCAAAGCAATTATAAAGTATAACTTGGTAACAATTTAGCATTACTTTCTTTTTTGCTCACTTATGACCAATTCTTGAGCCATCTTTAATTGTCTGTTTTTCGCCCCTATTGCACAAGGGCTCACACCTTGCGCACAAACCATTGCATGCCCCCCGCACTGCAAGCCTCCCAATCAAAATGCCAATGACGCTGGCTTTGTACTTTTCGCAGAAACCAAACCATTTCAAAATCCCCCATTACTCATTTATTCTGGGGATTCCAGAATTAACCCTTGGCTTTCCTATTATCACTACTTGGAATAGAAGTTCTTCCCACCTATTCAACAAACATTTACCAGCACCAACTGTAAAAGCCAGGCGTCCTTCCTTCTTAAGAAAATAACAAATACTTTTCTCTTTTCCTCTCCCCCTTTCTAACCAAGTTCACTAACAGCAGAGGCCCTTGGGACTTAGAGGACTCACTGACCACCTTTCTCTGTTTTAACCAGTAATTCAACACCATGTACACACAATTCAACAAACACTGCTAACACCTTCTGCATCCCAGCCCTGGAATAGAGCCTGCAGGAGATAGGAGGGGTTCCTGCTTTAGGGAGCCTGCAGCTGTTACCCCTTTCTAAGCAATCAACCTGAGTCAACAGGTTAGAAAGGGAAATGAAAGATGCCATACTGTGTTCACCTGGAGAACCAGGAAGAACTCACTCAGCTCAGGACCCAAGGGTCACTTTCCCAGGGCCTGGAACTTTGCAGGGCTCTGATCCTACAGCATTTGCACATCAGGGCCTCTGGGGACTTTGCAGACACAGTCACTTTCCTGGTCCCCAGAGATATGCAGCAAGAGGCTCTCACACTGCCTAGCCTGCCCAGACTGCGTGTACGACCTTAGGGCACTAGAACCTTTCTGACATCTTCCTGGCTACCACCAGAGCCAGCCTTGTGACCTGGGACTCTCCTTGCCATGTTACTTGAGATGCTTTCATCCTGCCAGCATCATCCCAGGTGTCCTGTAGCCAAGAAGAGACTTCAAAAGGCTAAGTGGAAGGTAACCATCTTCAAAGAGCCCTCAGGCTTCCCAGAAATCTTTGGTGCCTGGCCCTGACCTCTGGTCAGTTTCCTGCAAATGAACTTGTGACAGCTCCGTAAGGCGGGGGACTGTGTCTGTCTGCTTCACTTGCTGTCACTGACAACCTCAAGAACAGGACTGAAATACAGCTAGTGTTCAATACTGATTTGCTGAACAAATATACAGTGGCCTCTGTCAAGAACAAAAGCACAGTGGAAAGATTCTGGGCTTCCCAATCAGACACACTTGGATTTGGAATCTTCTAGTGATACCATTTATACTGGCCAAGTTCAAGTACATCATCCCTTCTCAGCCTCCTCATCTGTGAGCAGCAAACACAACCCCAACCTCAGAGCATCGTTAGCAGCATTAGTTGGAACGACATGTGAAGCAGCTTTCAGCACAACACAAAGTAGAGAATATCTCTTCATTTTTGATTCATAAACAATCATGTAGCTCTCGCTGAATACTACATGCCATTTAAACATGTAGAAAGCATCACAAATCTCAAGTTAGTTCACTTGATACTCGTAACAACACAATGAGAGGAGCTAAGCTCCTTTGCTGCTGAGGAAACTGAGACACAGAGGTGAGGTAACTTGCCCAAAGCCTGAAATCTAGAAGTGCAGGGGTAGGATTTGTAATAATTACAAACTTCGCTAAGTCCTCTGGAAAACAACCAGTGCAAGCTGGTTTGTGTCTTAACCCTTGTTTGATTACAGGGGATAGTCAACCACGTCGCAAGACTGGTGTCTCAGTTACAAAAGACACAAGATCCAGGTATTCCCATGGCTCACTGCTTTGTTATAAACTACAACCTACTCCCCTGAAATCCAATTTCGGAGAAGTTTGTTGACTAAGAACTTCCCTCTCATCCTGGCCTCCTGCTACCTCCTCTTCCTCCTCCTCCTCCTCCCCCACTATCTACCAGGGGAAGGAAGAGGGGGAAAGAAGAACACACAGCAATGCAAAAATAAGATAAGAAATGAAAAAGGAAGACAGATGAGAAAGAGAATGCCCAAAAAAACAAACATATGTGCCCTTAAGAGCAAAGTCAAAGGAGGTCTCACCACCCTACCCCACCCCAGTAATCTGTAAGAACAACTGCTACACGTTTGGGAGCCCAAGGCCAAAGCAATCTATCCACATAGAGACCAACTACATCAAGTCCCCACTCCCCTGAAGACCAAGGTAACAGAAAGAATTAAGCCATCTCCTCCAACGGAGGAAAGCTCATCACAAAGACAGCTTTCTATTCCTTCCCTTTGAGATTGCATTTGCTCTACTGCCAACCACGAAGGAAATTTCATTACAAAATAAATCACTCGACCTTGCTTCTCCAATGGCTCAGGGTAAGTGACATCACAAAGCACTCTACGAATGCTCAGAAACATGAGAATAACCCCTTCACAGAAAAAACACTTGGTAGTTCACTAAAAGACATTAAATTATTTTGATTTTTACTGCATGGAATTCCAAATGCTTTCAATATTTTCATTTTCAAAGCCCTTAGAGGAAAAGTATGCTCCTAAGACCTTAAGAACTGCTCGCTGCTTTCTGGTCTGGTTTGTGTCCTAATTCATGTACACATGATGGAGAGCAGGCCAGAAGCCAAGGAACAGTAGCTCGGGCCCCACACTGCCCTCGTGACTCTATTCTTAAGTAGCTGGGGCCTCGCTGTGCAGGCTCCCCAGTCAACTTCCTCTCATCCTCACAGTCCCAGGAAGGTTAGAGGCAGCTTTCAGACACTGAAGGCAGGTCCTCTGAAAGAATCCACCTTCCATAATCCAACTAGCCACCACATTGTCTTCCCAAGTAGCAGAAGCTCCCTCAAGCTGATCAAAGGTAAGGAATTCAGTGGGGACGTCTCCTCCCTGGGGAGGCTGGGGTGGCTGCACAGACATCTCATGCACCCAATCAGGAACTAAACCCTGGTGGCTGCGTACTATCCTTGGAAAATCCCACAGTCGGCAAAACTGGTCTTCCCAAACAAGTTCTAATTCCTAATGCGGCTTACTCAAAAAGACAGTCTCGTTTTAAATCAGATTGACCACCAAAAGCGTCAGTAAATAAATGTGTTGACGTGAAAGAGAATCCATACCTCAAAAAGATACGCATTCAGAAAACACTCGGAATCTAAATTATCTAGGTGCTACAGACATGTTCCCTCCACCAGCACTATGCTTCCCAATAGCTGATCACCTTGCTGAGTTACGAGTCCCCAAATCACTGCACCTGAAAAAGGAACAGTCTAACAGACACACACACCTACTTTACCATCTTTTTTTTTTTTAAACGAAGAGTGGGGGGAACCAAAGCCAAGGGTAAAACTATTGAAATTCATTGACAGAGTAACTCAAATCCAGTTTCTCATCATTCATCTTCCTAGCCTGCTGCCTCTGAGACACAATTACCGATGGGAACTCCTATACAATTATTTTCACAAAAAAAGTATTTTTAAAATTGAGTTCGACACAATTGGTTAAATCTACCATGGCTGCTACTGAAAAAGGAAAATCTCAATGGAGAACAAAATAAAACGAGTTGACAAAAATTAGCTTTTGCTCTGGATTGTATTCTCAGCCCCAAAACTTACTCCAGAGGAGGAAAATGCCTTTCCTGGTACAAAGTGAAATGCAATGTTATTCCCAGCGAGGCTTCTCCAACCGTGTGCCATTATTTAACATTAGAACAAGTACTGAGTAAACAGGGGGTAGTTGTATAAGGTAGTATCCTAAAGCCACCATTCACTACACCTGACAGTCACTTTCACCAAAGGCTCAAAGGTCAAAGCACTTTTCTTGCCTTACAGAGAGGGGAGCTGCACGTTTAGGTGTGAGGACGAGCCTCTGTAAGCACAGTGCCAGGCTAAGGAAGCAGAGCCAGGGGGGAAACAAAGACACCTAAGGCCCTGAAACTTTCTCCCCACAGCTGCGGAGGTGTTTCATACTGACTCCATTTCACTAGATATAAAGCATCTCTGACTACAAAACGTGTGACGAGAGCCTAAAACAAATGCCGAAGGTTTGGGTCCTCCAACTCCCTGTGTATGGCAGGCTGAGAGAGACACCAGTGCTGCAGAAAGCAAAACTGTCCTTGTTTCCATTACATCATCCAAGATGGGGGGAGGGTTCGGGCGGGGGGCACAGCTGGTGGCAGCTGCACTGCCATCTGCTTTCCCCTGTGCAGTGTGCTACTTTGAGCTATAGCCTCCTACAGCTCCTGATAGAGGAAGCCCAAGATTAAAGACACAACACCCTATTATAGAAAAGAGTTCAAATTATTCAGGAATAAATCACTCTTGTGATAAGTTAACAACCTCAGGTAAGTTGCAGAGCCGGTTCTCCTTGAGTTGAGGTTATTTGTTTACATCTCTTTAGACCCAGCTACAGTGCAAACTCTGTCAACTCCATGTGCCCAATCAGACAAGCAGAATGTACAAGAGTAACCACCTGCCATCTGCTTCCCAAAAGGTACACAGCCAAAAAGTGCAGGTCTGCAGCTGGGCACATTTACAAAAGGGGGGGAAAGCCACAAACCCAGCAGACAAACCTTTGATGACTAGATGGGTACTTGATGCTGCCCCTGGCACTCTAAACCGACTGGTTAACTGGTCTTGCCCTCTGCACTCTTGGAGTTTCCTTCAGAACAGACTGTGAGGCATCCATGCCTCTGCAGAGGGAGAGACTGCTAAGGGGAGCCTGGCTGGGTAATGCCTCTCTGGCAGCAAAGCTGAGTAAGAAGAGGAGGTTCAGTGGTCTGATTAAGTTCATGAGCATGGTTTATCTGCCCTGCACATGGTGTTTCTGCCCTGCGCTGGCTTTTTAAAAAGAGTAGCTCTCATATACACATCTAGGTTAGATTATGGGCTCTCCTGGAGGGACCGGGGGAGAAAATGAGATTTCACAGCAGCAGGGCCTCTGTCCCCCACGGCAGTTACCACACTCCCTTTAGACTGAACCTCTGTACTGAAGAACTTGTTTGCACCCTGTGGCTTCTGCATATTCCACTGCAACTATCTTGTGTTGCTACCTGGACCTCAAGAGCTTCTGATGTAACAGCACTGTACAGGCAGAGAAAGAAATGCCCAGCAAATAAGTCCCCAGTGGCCCCTCACTGATATTCCTCTTTAGCCAAGCCTTGGTTTTGCAGATGAGCAACTGTAACTCTACAAGGATCATTCAATCCAATCCAATGAAAAGATCTCACGAGAAGGCCAGCTGAATCTCTCCTCTGCCACGCAGCGGGTTGTGGTATTTCAAAGCAGCGTTCCAGGCCACTTACCATACATTTTGCCTTCGTCTGATAAGATGATTTTCCTCCTCCCACATGGCGGATAGATAGCCAGAGCCTCCTGAAAGCTCTGCTCAATGTCAGGGCTCCAGACCCCTTCTGCGTCATTGTCAATCGGCTTATCTGCAGAGTCACTCATCCTTTCCATGTTCTCGGCAGGGCTCTCGCTGCCGCTCCAGCTGCTGGGCTCAATTTTGGCGGTTGGATTTTCCAAGCCGAAGCCTGGAGCCTTTTCAAGAAAATAAGCCTGAAAGAGAAATCACAAAACAGTATAATCATTAAATAGTATAGGCCATGGTAACCATAAACACACAGTTTTTGCTAATTCTGCAGCATGTTCTTCAGCCACTCGCCTTGCTTGGAGAATAACTGCCAGTGGAGAATATAGAATTCTGAGAGCCAAGTGGCTTTCTTCTCTATGTAGCATGTTAAGCACTCATACAGAAATACAGTGGCAGGCAGAACTGGATAATCTTCAGAGATCAGAGGAAGATGTTCACCTAAGAAGACCACTCATTCCCCGGTGTTGCACGTTTGGAGGGGTTCAGAGGAAAACTATTTATTAAACGCTTACTATCTACCAGGGCACTCCGCTCAATGACAGTCAAAGTTCCACCGCAGAACAAGTTGCTTATAAGAGTATCAAGTAAAAGACAAGAAAGACGTCAGCTTTATCACAGCAACTGGTTCCTTCACTGAAATGTCAAAACATCTCAATATGAGATCAACAACATGCAAAATGGTGGCAAGACCCTACTGAGTCAGCCATGCCGCCTGACCTGGACATTTGCTGTGATCCTCAGGACTGAGCCTGCCACGCTTCTCCTAGACTACAGCCCTGAGGCAAGAGCCAAGCTGGTCCCTGTCCCACCTTTCCTACCACAGCTACCACGAGGGCCTGGTGCACCAGCGGAAACGGGCTCCACCTACGTGACGCACTGCACTTCACTGCGTGGCCTACTCTGATCCCCTGACCACATGAAACTGCAGCAGCAGCCTGGGGGCGAAGGTCCTTTATTTTTCTGAGGCACTGCAGATTACACAACCCAAAGAAATCTTTCTCAAAAATATATTCCCCTTCCATTATGCATGTAACCTATGGTCAGAAATGGATAAAGCTTTCTAAACGAATGTCACACTGGTGTAACACCAGTGTGAAAATGATCCAATCCGGCACTCCCTGCCGTCCTGAACATGAACTTATCAATATTCCTTTGCTGGGAAGCCATTATGTCATTAATTCAAAGACCTCCCAAAAAGAAGGGAAAGAACCGTTCCTACTGATGGACAGAAAAGGGGAGCCAGAAGCCTAAATAGGGAGGGTTTTGTGTGACCACTATTCCTCCCCCTCCTACCCCTCGAGTCTGCACAATATTACAAGAGACACCCAGGAAGGAAGCAGGTGCCAGTGGACCACAGCAAGCGGCCCACCTCTGTTTCCTCTGTCTCCTAGCTGAATCTGATTCCTTGGTCCTCTCCACTATGGCCCTCAAAGCACCCAGGTGGAGACACTCAGAGGAATATTACACAATTAATAACCTAGCTAATGGGTGCCTCTGGATTTTCTTTCTGACAGATTCTCTTTTTGGATTTGGTAGCACTAGTTTTAAAAGAGAAAAAAAAAACCCTTCAGGTTGTCTGCCTTTAAATACTGCCAGTGAGCTACCCTTCGGAGAACCTGTCAGCAAATATTCACTGCTCTTTACCAACACAAGTACGTTTACAAGGGACTTCAAAGATTACCAAATGCTAAGGTCTAAATTATGCCACAAGAAAGTATTTTGTGAATGACCCCCAGATGAACTCTGCAATGCCTGCAGTGTGGGCCTTTTGAATTCTCAAACTATTACATTTTGTGTTGGGATCTAAGAGTCTTCTAAAGTTCAAACTGAACTACTCACTACCCGAGTCTGTCTGATTGCCACAGCAGCTTACTGGAGAAATTACGAGAATAAAAGAAACTCTTTGGCAGAGGTTAGCCCACCCTCTTCCCAAACAAAATGGAAAAAAAAAAAAAAAAAGCAAAACAACATACACACACAGAAGCCCAGTCTGGGTCTTGAACTCCTGGCATTCACGATAGAATCGATTCATTCCAAGGAACCATATTTTAAGATAAACACTAAATGAGGCAGGGGGTGCACACCTATAATCCCAACACTCAGGAGGCTGAGGCAAGAGGATCACAAGTTCCAGGCCAACTTGGGCTACATAGTGAATTCAAGGCCAGGCTAGACTACACAGCAAGACCCCATTTCAAAAAATAAAAAAAATAAAAAATAAAAAAACGGAGTAGTAGTAGTAGTAATAGTGGTATACCCTAATCCCCCTCTAAAACTCAACAGCCAGTCCTCATGATTGCTGGAACAAAACCAGTGACAGATCCCGCTATCTCAAGACTTCACCTTCACACTGCCATGTTGGAATTCTCCCATCCATCAAGCTCAAAGTCATTTCTGGACTAACTTTTACTCACCTTACTCCTTGAAGATGTATGCATCCCTTAAAGGAACATATGTCTCCCAAAACACTTAGGGATGCCGGGGACAAAGCACAGACCCTGATAGTCTTTCAGAATGGACACCATCGTCCCTCTGCCTGCTGAATGTATTTCAGTTTGTCCACAAATGTCAGTCAATGGCCCCCACAGCTAAACCTGGGATCCCGAAGGCCTCCAAACTCCCACCTCTACGGGGCTGGGGCTGTTCCTGAATCCTCATTCTTATGCAATTGGTTTCAGAGCTAAATTCAAGAGTTTACATTTATTCCTGTGAAATGTCATGATTTTTTACCCTAACCAGAACCATTGCTGGTAGGATCCTTCTAAAGCCTTTCTGCAAAGACCTTTGTTCTCAGACACTGAACAGCCCCTTTTAGGGGCTGTCACCTAGGGCAGGGCAAGCCCATCTGTAGACACTCCTGAGAAGATTCTGACTCAACATGAGGAAAGCTGTTCTGACAGCTGAACTGTTCGGTGAGAGCAGACCACTGCAGAACCCTCACGCGGAGTCTTGCAGACACCCCTCTGGTTACTTCCAAAGCCTAGAGTCACTGCCCTTGGTTGTTTGGGAAACGTGAGATTACAAGCATTGAGTGTTCCATATGTATTCAGGAAGCACAGACACTGTTCTAAACACTCCCAAGTTCTGATCCGGAAAGAACTCCATCCAGGCTCTTGCTATTTGGTCAACTGGCTCAGCAGGATGGAATTACCTACTCTGGACACAGCCCAGAAACTACCAGATACATCATCCGCAGGGTTACTCAGGCCCATGGTTTTACAACCCAATTGTAAGATGAGGCCCTGTATGGGCAGAGAGTTTCCGATCACAAGACTGGTGCCGGCTGAGAAACGCTCCCCATCCTGGATACTGAAATAACCATTCTGGCATTCTGTGCCTCAGCTCCAACTCCACCTCATCCTGGAACCTGCTCTTGGATACAGCGGCTCTGAGAGTACCAGACACACTTTAAGAGTATCCTAAAAAATGTGTAGAGCTGGTTAATTAGCACTCAAATCCACCTGGAATTTTCAATGTACAGCAATAAACACCCACTTAATACCAAGATAAATATCTAATCAAGTGGCTTTATATACAGAATGTCTGTACTGCACGATTGATGGCTCCAGTTCTCATGTATTTTCTGAGTAAGAGTGTCCACTTTCCCTCATTTCAGGCTGGGGGAATCGTGGGGGAGGGTGGTATTAAGATGCAAATTGAGCTGGTTTCCAAACCTAGCTCATCCAGAAGTATCACAACCCAAACTGTGTTAGTTAATCACTCAAAAGCTCAAGTTCTCACTTGTAAAATGGAGACAAGAAATTCAGTTTTAAAATACAGAAAAATCATTAAGGAGTGGAAAGACCTACCCCCATAGGGCTGCCACAAAGATTCAGTGAGATGGCAAAGGTACTCTACCATCCCTAAAGCAATGAACAGGCACTTACTGCAAGCTCATCTTCCCTAGATTGGTGATCTGTGCCTCGTGATGCCAAAGTAGCTGCTAAAAATAAGATGGTGAACAAAGGCTTGTGCTTTCCCTAAGGGCTCACTTTGGAAAACCAATCTACAAAGGATCTTCTTAAAGTCTTTAAGATGATCATGTGGAAAATTTAAATTGGTGACAAACACCTTTATTACTAGCACACATCCATAACCAAATTTTTTCACAGGTTCAATAGTTTTCACATTCTTAAGGTCAAGGTAGATCAGTGAAACATTTCACAGAATACCTCCAAGGAAAGAAAGCAGACAGGAAGTCTTTCCTGTTGAAAATCGACCTTAAAATACATGGGTATCATGCAGCCTCAGGTGCCTCAGTTTCCACCATAAGCAGTTTTCTGGAAGCTACTTCTTTCCTAAAGTTCTTCCCAGTCACACTACAATAAACTCCAAAAGCAGCTGTTACCAGTAATCCGAGTATCCTGCTTGCTGCCCCAGCAGACACACTCCGTAAACGGATAATCCTTTCACAATTCCCACTGACAATTCAGGAACAGTCACAAGAGTCCAGGAGCATGACATCATATGTGCTTTGGGCCCACACATTCTATTATGAGCGGTTGGATGGAGATAAAGGGGGAGAACAGTAAATGCGTGGCTTCTGTTCCCACCTGCACAGGCAGAAGGGAATAAGGTGGGACATGAGAACTTGAGGCTTTTTTCAACTATTCCCATGAGTCTCTCCCCATGCAGCGTCTCTCCCACTTTCGAGTGATTTAAAGACTTTTAAAAGGGTTAGTTTTAACTAACCATAATGATTAATGAAATGCCACTGAACATTTGGGTTCATCAAAAAAATCCATCCTTTGTTTTAACCAGTACCTTAGTAGTCCCTGAGGCACCAGGAAAAGTCAGGACTGGGAGTTAGGATTCTGTCCACCTGAGTAAGCCAGGACCTCAAAGCATCTGTAGCCCCCATGAACCTTTGTCTCCAGCATCAACCCTGAAGGAAGCCAACTCCATCATTCATGACCCCGTATTCCCACAGACTCTACCTATAATACAATTTAGTAAGTTATTGATCCCCTCACCTCTACTCCAGTGTCCCTGAGGATAAAGAAAGACCATTACATTCACTGCAGTATCCCCAGTGCCGGTACAATACCTGGTACCCAAATATTCACTGAATGAAACAATGAACCAAAAACCAGAGGGCATGAATGCTCTTTGATAACAACATGACTAAGCTTATCCATCCAAACTTTCCATGAGAAGGGGAAGCATTTTGGCTACTTTTTCTTTTCTCACACTGACTAGCAAAAGCCCTAAAGAAACGACCACAAATCTGAGCACTTGCCTCGCATCCTCAAAGCCCTGAGTTTGATTCCCAGCACAAAATGGGGGGAGATAATCACATTAGGAAGACGTTAGACAGATTTAAGACTGGCACAATGTGGAAAGTAAGAGTCAGTTAACTATCTGGTCCAACTTCTGTACCAATCAATCATCACTAGAAACTAATAGCTATCCTATGACAGAAGGACAAACAAACCCTTGAGTCGTCTTAAAGAGGTAAGTTTCTGTCACAAATAAATCTTGTTTTAAGGTGCGTACTTTATCTCCTCTCTTTTCTTTTGACCCCTAAGGAAGAGGAAATCCTCAAGGTGACAGCTACAAGAAAACTCTAAGGGAGACAGAGCAGTGAAGGTATATAAACCAGAAGCCAGGAAAATGGTCAAGAAAGAAATTCAGAAGGAGTAAAATGGTAAAGCAAATCTGAGGTGAGTGAAAGACACAAGGCATGTGGGAATGGAAATGGGCAGAAAGCTAAGAACCAAGATACCTATTACTTCTGGCCTTTGCAGAAGTAGGCATGGTGGATGGATTTAAAGGAGAGTCAGGTGTTTGGATTGGTATTTATAGTACGTAACTCCACCAAGCATTTGATGGCTTGAAGGTCATTGTGATCTTAATGTAAGCCAAAATTTTTCTCTGAGAAGCTGCCTTCCAAAAAAAGGGAGGGTAGTGCTTTATTCCAACATGACTTGGTACCTCAAATCCAAATCCCACTTCCAGTGAACCAGATCTTAAGCACCGTGACAAGATCTTACTTGATCACTGCTCTACCACTGGGTATACTATCCTCTCCCTAGAAGATCCACAAACTTAAGCTGAAGTCACTCAAAGTCGTATGCTTCACAGATTCGGAATCTTGGAGTCACTTCTCCAGTTGGAGTGCATATTCCCCAGGAACCAAACTCAACCTACAGCCTTGCTACACAGTGGGAGGCAGGCAGTGCTGAATTCTCGGCTCTGGCCATGACTGACATCATCAAGCACAGCCTAATTAATTCCTAATGAATAGTGATGATACTGACTCACCTCCCTGGGCAGTTGGGAGGAATGTCAGGCACTAATGATGGTTAATTGCTTTTGCATATGTAAAGTGGAGCATGTAATTATTTTCCTACCATTTCAGACACCAGTCAACTTTGGTAACACGTGGCCTGAGTAATCCAGGTGAGGATCAGCAGCCTGGAATTTGCCTACAGCCACCAAAGACAGAGCTGCAGAACATGTGTCCCTCTCTGGGACAGCACATTTCTGTAGAAATGTAGGCACTGAGAACTGAGACCACATCGGCTATGCAGCAGTAACAGCCAGTGAGCCTGGGTGTTATGTGCCTCTGATTGTCAACAGGGTTTCCTCTACTTGCAGCAGGGAGGAGTGGATAATTACTCCTTCTCATTTTCAAAACTTGCTTCCATATCAACAGAATCCCATCAATAAACCAATACTTCCTCACCAAGCCTCCAACCTAAGCACCCCATTAGACAGCTTAACATTACCATCCTGAGACTCCTTGATTAATTCTCTGCTCCATCAGCCCTAAGCACTTGCCCAAGTGACAGCTCAAAATAAGCTCTGATTGGTTTCATGCTAGGCACCTCTGATGGAAGCATTCCACATTACCAGCCTTCAGGGGTACTACCTTTACCATCCCAGTAAGGAATCTATTAGCCATTGAGGCAGAAATCCTGCCCCTTTCCTTTCTCTGGTCTCCACCAGTCATGTTGATTGCAGTTCTCCTTCATCAGAAAATGCCTTCAAAAGGACAAGGCCACAAAGCCAGTGCCAGACAATCTGACCATTTTGATGCAAAGGCCTGATGTACTTGCAAGATGAGCCTCAGCTGAGTGCATGACCTGTCACCCAAGCCATGGATCTGCAGGAGGTGGACAATTTACTTTAGGAAATCATATTTCACACCGAGGAGCGTTAAGTTTCTTTCCAGCTCCAAAAGACAAAAACTCCACAAGGGCTCACCACAGGTAGATGTCAGTATTTCTAAAGGGAAATGTATAAGCACAAAGAAACCCCAGGACTGCCTCTTCAGTTCCAAAAGATCAACAGATGAACACAGGTTTCAGGGCTACTAATCAACCATAATGCTTGCTAAAAATAAAGGGAGCAAAGATTAGGAAAATAATACTCCTTCCTCAGCTGGTAAGGTTCACCATTGGATTACCAGAATATTTTTGCATTTTCAATCACAATGATAAAAAATTAAATGTCAAAAGTAGACAGCTTGCCAGGGATTTTGGTGCTCACCTGTAATCCCAGCACGGAGGAGGCTGAGGTAGGAGGGTCAGAGTTTGAGGCCAGCCTGGGCTACAAAAGCAAGTTCAATACCAGCCTAAACTGCAGAGCAAGACCCTGCCTAAAAAAAAAAAGCTCATTTTAAGATATCAACATACTAGATAAATACATACATTGTGTTTGGCTAAACCCTACAACAAGCACTTCAAGGAGTCCATCATAGCCACATGCTCTCAGGACTACCTACAACGAGCCCCATATCAACACAGCATTGTCTACTGGGTGGCAAATCTATGGGTAAAGACCTGGAGAGTCATCCCTGCTTACAGAAAGCCAGTGGAGACTTACCCAATGTTACAGACTGTTGCCAGCCAACCTAATGATATGTTGGCTCTGGAGTTACTCCAGGCCCCAACAGCTGACCTGCTCAGATGCGGCCCCCTTGGCTGATTGACAACTCTAATTGTGTTGCATCAGAAATGGTCCTGCTACACTGCGTACAAAAATGGTAGTCAGGCCTGCTTTTCCCGCTTCCATGACTTAGGGTACTTCTCTGTTTCCGGGCATACTTCCATGTATCCTACATTATTTACATGGGCATGCTGGATACAGTGGAAAGGTAAAAAGTAAATCCACAGCTCACTTCTCAGTGGGTCATTAACTAGTCAACATGGAAAGCTGAATCAATACGGCACTTCAACGAAGACCTAGCTCTGCTCTCATTCTTCTACCATGTACACTCAAATGTTTTCGGAAAAATCCAACAACCCACATGGATCTCATCAACACTTAGAGCAGAAGATCTACAATCTAAGCTCTCACATTCCCAGGAGGAAAAGAATTCTCTTTCCTGACAAAGTAATCAAGAACAGGATTTGCCAGTACATATTTTTCATCACACTAAGTTTCAGGCAATTATTTTCTTGTATGGGTATTGGGTGTGGCTTATCTATCTCTGCTTATTTCCCATGAAATCTGAGCATGCAGATCCTATAACCAACCCAAATCATATTTTTTGAGTCCCAAGATAAGATCATAAAACTTTTGGGGAGCAGAAACAGACTATGAAACTTCTAGGACCAATATCATATAACAAGAGAATACTGGATAAAAATGGAACAACATAATAGCCAAAACTATCCTTCTGGAATAAATCCAGCTCTTATGCAATACTAAAGAGGAAAAATGAAAACTGAATGCCTTATAGAGGCCTGCATAAAATCCCTTGCAAAGCTTAGTCATTAACAGTGTGCCATTGGCATGATACACATGAAAGAGACCAATGGATCAAAATAGTCTAGAAACAAACTCATACATACATGTTCACTTCAATAGTGACAAAGGTAACAGTGCACTGCTCCCAGTAAAGACTGATCTTTCAATAAATGAGTCAGATTAAATTGATGTTTGTATTTTTTAAAAAATTTAAAAGCCCTTCTTTATAGTATACTCTAATCAACTTTAGATCTGACTGTAAAAATTAAAACAATAAATAATTTAGAAGAAAGCCCAGCAAAGTATCTAAGTGATTTTAGACTAGGCAAATATTACTTTGAAAGGACAACATGTAGCTAGACATACTGTCGTGTGCCTACAGTCCCAGCTACTTAGGACACTCAGGAAGGATAATCATCTGAGCTCAGGAATTCAATGCCAGCCTGAACAGTAGAGAAAGATCAACTGTCTCAAAAGTAAATAAATTTAAAAATGGATTGTACCACACCAAGAACTTCCTAACACTGAAAGAACACTGAAAGAAAAGCTAAGCACAAAGATCTTTGCAGTACATTTTTAGTCAATGGACTCATATCCTTAATATACAAAGAATTCTCACAAAACAGTAAGAAATCAGACAACAGAAGAGGCGAAAAAAGTAAAAAGCTGTTGTAGTTCAAAGATAACCAAATGGCTAATAAAAAAAGAGTTCCATATCTAGTTATCAAACAAACACAAATTAAAACCAAAGGACATCAAGCCCAGCCACTATACCAGCTAAAATGAAAGACTGATAATATCAATTACATGGAACACCTAAAACTCACAGATCACTGACAAGAGGGTACACTGGTTATAAGCATTCTGGAAAACTCTTAGACAGTACCTAGGTACTAAAACTGATAAGCATACCGTAATGTGTTTTGTGAACTCAATAGCCACTTGTGGGTAGTGGCTATGTGTTCTGCAGCACAGACAGAAAGCCTTTTCTTCCCCTCAAAAAGTTTTGAAATATTGCTACTAACAACAGTGAGAATAAATGAATTACAACTAGTAACAGGGCTAGGGATTTAGCTCAGAGGCACAGCACCTGCCTGGCAAGCATGAGTTCCTGAGTTTGATTCCCAGGACCCCCCCCCCGCAAAAAAGTAAACAATTACTAGCAATAAAACAGGCAAACTTCACAAAGGTAACACTGAGTGAAATAAACCAGATACAAAGGAAAACATATTCTACGCATCCATTCATACTGTTCAAATACTACCAAAACTATGTTATCACAAGTCAGAATGGGACTAGGGATGTAGCTCAGTCTTTGCCTAACATGTGTGAGAACCTGGGTTCAATGTCCAGCACTACAAAAAAAATCACACACACACACACACACACACACAGTAGGGAGGCAGTCCTTTGGTGGAGTTGAGAATACTGACTGGAAGGCTTCTAAGGTTCCGGTCACATTGCTACAGACCAATGGCTAGAGAGCCAATGTGTTCACAATGGAAAAACATAAGACTCAATGCATGCAGTCTTCTACGTGTTGCTTGCGCTTGACTAAAGATTGGAAAAAACTATCCCCCCCAAAAAAGACTGCTGCCATACCTTTCTGATTCTACAGTATCCTTACAGAAAGTTTAACTAGTAGCTCTAAATAAACTTTTGTTTTTCCTGAATTATACTTTTATATGCTGCCATCAGCACACAGAGGGTTGAGGGAAGCAGCATCCTATGAGATTAGTCACTGGATTCAGTCCAAGACATTGAGCATGTCGTTCATCATGTCACAGACTGCTCTTTACAAAGATTCCAAAGGAAAATCCTATACCCATCTGCCAAAATAGAGCGGCCTGTGATCAGCAGAGCAGCCTTCCCTTTTTTCACTAAGTGCCAAAGTGCTCTGAGCCTCAGAGGTCATTTGGGTCTGTGAGTTTGATTTCCTTCCTAAGTCCACATTGAGTCCTCGCCTTCATCTAGGTCACTTCCTTTTTCCCCTACTTTTATGTTGCTTTACAGTCCTGCAAGCTACTTTAAATTCATTCTGAAACAAGATGGGTGTAAACATGAAAGTGAAATGATTTCACTTCTTCTCACTGCCTGTTTCAATTTAAAGTGGTAAAGTGTTTACTGAATGCCTCCCCCACCAATGTACCAAGTCGTAGAAATTGATATAAACAAAGATGTTATACTCCTGATCTGACCAAGCATCCTGTCTCACAGAGAACAAATACGATTAATTAATGATCTCAAAACTTCATACACACACACACACACACACACACCCCAGACTGGGAGGCTTAGCCTGATCTCTCCATACCCCTATGTTTCCACAGCCAGCACCTTTGCAGGCCAGTAAACCTGCACTTAAACTCATCCACCATACAGGAATAATTTGTATATGTGTCATCCCTGCTGACTGGTAGGATCTCTAAGGACTGAGTCTATGCCTTTAGTGACTTTTCTATCCTTGACATTTTACCCAGTGCCTTATACATACCAACTGATCCCTCAAAATGATACTGAATGGAAATGAACAAATGAATGACTGTAAGATGTCACATGCTGCATTGGGGGATACTACAGTACTGCTAGAGCAGAGAAACAGGAGCCTTTTCCTGTCCTGCAGGTCAGAGCTTTGGAGAGGGAGCAATTTATTAAGCCAATGACCAGGACAGTGTAGAGCAGGAAGTTCTGTTTGGAGAAGTCTGGCCTACGTATGAAAAAGTAGAAAGATTGGGGCAGAGGCAGAAGGACTAAAGCTGCACTGGATCACAGTGGGGTTCAGAAGCCAAGAGCAGAGAATGGAATGTTTCACAGAATGGGCAAAAATACCAGGGCTGTGTGAGCCACTCCTAAAGATTTATGCATGTGTTTGTCTGTCTGTCTACTGGCAGGAATAAACGATAAAGAACTGATCATTTTATAAATCAGCAATCAGAAAATTTAAATCAAAAGCATCTTTAATGTTGTCCAAGGCCAGAATAGTTCCCTAAATAAATTCAAATATTACAATGTGGCATGTCCCTTAAGCACTCCAAGTTTATAAAGGCAAGAGTGTGATAATCCATAAAGACACTAACAGTGTATATAGT